>JBBBDQ010025395.1:0-63468 GCA_037127315.1 Ascarosepion bandense
AAACAGTTGTAAACAACGCTCTGCATCATCGATGCATTGTTGATTTTGATCGAATGTGAACAAACGCGACACCCACTTTTAACACTGCTTTCTCACAGACAAATGTTCATGCAAAATGGTGAATACACTACCTTTTGGTATGTTCAACTCTTCTGCTATCTCACGAAACTTCAATTTATGATCGGCCAAAACGAGTTTCTTGATTTATTTTTTGTGTGTTTTCCAGGACAACTGCTGATTTGTGGCGACCTGAGTGTTCAGCATCATTTGTGTCTGTACGACTGCGTTTAAAGTCAGCATACCACCTCGTAACCCTTGTTTTCGACGGAGCAGAGTCCGAATAACACTGTTCAAGCCATTTCTTTCACTTTCACTTTACCCACTGTTCTGTTGAGTCAGCTCGTTCACTTTACTCACTGTTCTGTTGAGTCAGCACTTTCACTTTACCCACTGTTCTGTTGAGTCAGCACTTTCACTTTACTCACTGTTCTGTTGAGTCAGCACTTTCACATTACTCACTGTTCTGTTGAGTCAGCACTTTCACTTTACTCACTGTTCTGTTGAGTCAGCACTTTCACTTTACTCACTGTTCTGTTGAGTCAGCACTTTCACTTTACCCACTGTTCTGTTGAGTCAGCACTTTCACTTTACTCACTGTTCTGTTGAGTCAGCACTTTCACTTTACTCACTGTTCTGTTGAGTCAGCACTTTCACATTACCCACTGTTCTGTTGAGTCAGCACTTTCACTTTACCCACTGTTCTGCTGAGTCAGAAGTTTCACTTTACCCACTGTTCTGTTGAGTCAGCACTTTCACTTTACTCACTGTTCTGTTGAGTCAGCACTTTCACTTTACCCACTGTTCTGTTGAGTCAGCACTTTCACTTTACTCACTGTTCTGTTGAGTCAGCACTTTCACTTTACCCACTGTTCTGTTGAGTCAGCACTTTCACTTTACTCACTGTTCTGTTGAGGCAGCACTTTCACTTTACCCACTGTTCTGTTGAGTCAGCACTTTCACATTACCCACTGTTCTGTTGAGTCAGCACTTTCACTTTACCCACTGTTCTGCTGAGTCAGAAGTTTCACTTTACCCACTGTTCTGTTGAGTCAGCACTTTCACTTTACCCACTGTTCAGCTGAGTCAGAAGTTTCACTTTACCCACTGTTCTGTTGAGTCAGCACTTTCACTTTACCCACTGTTCTGCTGAGTCAGAAGTTTCACTTTACCCACTGTTCTGTTGAGTCAGGACTTTCACTTTACCCACTGTTCTGTTGAGTCAGCACTTTCACTTTACCCACTGTTCTGCTGAGTCAGAAGTTTCACTTTACCCACTGTTCTGTTGAGTCAGCACTTTCACTTTACCCACTGTTCAGCTGAGTCAGCACTTTCACTTTACTCACTGTTCTGTTGAGTCAGCACTTTCACTTTACCCACTGTTCTGTTGAGTCAGCACTTTCACTTTACCCACTGTTCTGTTGAGTCAGCACTTTCACTTTACTCACTGTTCTGTTGAGTCAGCACTTTCACTTTACTCACTGTTCTGTTGAGTCAGCACTTTCACATTACCCACTGTTCTGTTGAGTCAGCACTTTCACTTTACTCACTGTTCTGTTGAGTCAGCACTTTCACTTTACCCACTGTTCTGTTGAGTCAGCACTTTCACTTTACTCACTGTTCTGTTGAGTCAGCACTTTCACATTACCCACTGTTCTGTTGAGTCAGCACTTTCACTTTACCCACTGTTCTGTTGAGTCAGCACTTTCACTTTACTCACTGTTCTGTTGAGTCAGCACTTTCACTTTACCCACTGTTCTGTTGAGTCAGCACTTTCACTTTACCCACTGTTCTGCTGAGTCAGAAGTTTCACTTTACCCACTGTTCTGTTGAGTCAGCACTTTCACTTTACCCACTGTTCTGCTGAGTCAGAAGTTTCACTTTACCCACTGTTCTGTTGAGTCAGCACTTTCACTTTACCCACTGTTCAGCTGAGTCAGAAGTTTCACTTTACCCACTGTTCTGTTGAGTCAGCACTTTCACTTTACCCACTGTTCTGCTGAGTCAGAAGTTTCACTTTACCCACTGTTCTGTTGAGTCAGCACTTTCACTTTACTCACTGTTCTGTTGAGTCAGCACTTTCACATTACCCACTGTTCTGTTGAGTCAGCACTTTCACTTTACTCACTGTTCTGTTGAGTCAGCACTTTCACTTTACCCACTGTTCTGTTGAGTCAGCACTTTCACTTTACTCACTGTTCTGTTGAGTCAGCACTTTCACATTACCCACTGTTCTGTTGAGTCAGCACTTTCACTTTACCCACTGTTCTGCTGAGTCAGAAGTTTCACTTTACCCACTGTTCTGTTGAGTCAGCACTTTCACTTTACCCACTGTTCTGCTGAGTCAGAAGTTTCACTTTACCCACTGTTCTGTTGAGTCAGCACTTTCACTTTACCCACTGTTCAGCTGAGTCAGAAGTTTCACTTTACCCACTGTTCTGTTGAGTCAGCACTTTCACTTTACCCACTGTTCTGCTGAGTCAGAAGTTTCACTTTACCCACTGTTCTGGTGAGTCAGCACTTTCACTTTACTCACTGTTCTGTTGAGTCAGCACTTTCACTTTACTCACTGTTCTGTTGAGTCAGCACTTTCACTTTACTCACTGTTCTGTTGAGTCAGCACTTTCACTTTACCCACTGTTCTGTTGAGTCAGCACTTTCACTTTACTCACTGTTCTGTTGAGTCAGCACTTTCACTTTACCCACTGTTCTGTTGAGTCAGCACTTTCACTTTACTCACTGTTCTGTTGAGTCAGCACTTTCACATTACCCACTGTTCTGTTGAGTCAGCACTTTCACTTTACCCACTGTTCTGTTGAGTCAGCACTTTCACTTTACTCACTGTTCTGTTGAGTCAGCACTTGCACATTACCCACTGTTCTGTTGAGTCAGCACTTTCACTTTACCCACTGTTCTGCTGAGTCAGAAGTTTCACTTTACCCACTGTTCTGTTGAGTCAGCACTTTCACATTACCCACTGTTCTGTTGAGTCAGCACTTTCACTTTACCCACTGTTCTGTTGAGTCAGCACTTTCACTTTACTCACTGTTCTGTTGAGTCAGCACTTTCACTTTACTCACTGTTCTGTTGAGTCAGCACTTTCACTTTACTCACTGTTCTGTTGAGTCAGCACTTTCACTTTACCCACTGTTCTGTTGAGTCAGCACTTTCACTTTACTCACTGTTCTGTTGAGTCAGCACTTTCACTTTACCCACTGTTCTGTTGAGTCAGCACTTTCACTTTACTCACTGATCTGTTGAGTCAGCACTTTCACTTTACTCACTGTTCTGTTGAGTCAGCACTTTCACATTACCCACTGTTCTGTTGAGTCAGCACTTTCACTTTACCCACTGTTCTGCTGAGTCAGAAGTTTCACTTTACCCACTGTTCTGTTGAGTCAGCACTTTCACTTTACCCACTGTTCTGTTGAGTCAGCACATTCACTTTACTCACTGTTCTGTTGAGTCAGCACTTTCACTTTACCCACTGTTCTGCTGAGTCAGAAGTTTCACTTTACCCACTGTTCTGTTGAGTCAGCACTTTCACTTTACCCACTGTTCAGCTGAGTCAGAAGTTTCACTTTACCCACTGTTCTGTTGAGTCAGCACTTTCACTTTACCCACTGTTCTGCTGAGTCAGAAGTTTCACTTTACCCACTGTTCTGTTGAGTCAGGACTTTCACTTTACCCACTGTTCTGTTGAGTCAGCACTTTCACTTTACCCACTGTTCTGCTGAGTCAGAAGTTTCACTTTACCCACTGTTCTGTTGAGTCAGCACTTTCACTTTACCCACTGTTCAGCTGAGTCAGCACTTTCACTTTACTCACTGTTCTGTTGAGTCAGCACTTTCACTTTACCCACTGTTCTGTTGAGTCAGCACTTTCACTTTACCCACTGTTCTGTTGAGTCAGCACTTTCACTTTACTCACTGTTCTGTTGAGTCAGCACTTTCACTTTACTCACTGTTCTGTTGAGTCAGCACTTTCACATTACCCACTGTTCTGTTGAGTCAGCACTTTCACTTTACTCACTGTTCTGTTGAGTCAGCACTTTCACTTTACCCACTGTTCTGTTGAGTCAGCACTTTCACTTTACTCACTGTTCTGTTGAGTCAGCACTTTCACATTACCCACTGTTCTGTTGAGTCAGCACTTTCACTTTACCCACTGTTCTGTTGAGTCAGCACTTTCACTTTACTCACTGTTCTGTTGAGTCAGCACTTTCACTTTACCCACTGTTCTGTTGAGTCAGCACTTTCACTTTACCCACTGTTCTGCTGAGTCAGAAGTTTCACTTTACCCACTGTTCTGTTGAGTCAGCACTTTCACTTTACCCACTGTTCTGCTGAGTCAGAAGTTTCACTTTACCCACTGTTCTGTTGAGTCAGCACTTTCACTTTACCCACTGTTCAGCTGAGTCAGAAGTTTCACTTTACCCACTGTTCTGTTGAGTCAGCACTTTCACTTTACCCACTGTTCTGCTGAGTCAGAAGTTTCACTTTACCCACTGTTCTGTTGAGTCAGCACTTTCACTTTACTCACTGTTCTGTTGAGTCAGCACTTTCACATTACCCACTGTTCTGTTGAGTCAGCACTTTCACTTTACTCACTGTTCTGTTGAGTCAGCACTTTCACTTTACCCACTGTTCTGTTGAGTCAGCACTTTCACTTTACTCACTGTTCTGTTGAGTCAGCACTTTCACATTACCCACTGTTCTGTTGAGTCAGCACTTTCACTTTACCCACTGTCCTGCTGAGTCAGAAGTTTCACTTTACCCACTGTTCTGTTGAGTCAGCACTTTCACTTTACCCACTGTTCTGCTGAGTCAGAAGTTTCACTTTACCCACTGTTCTGTTGAGTCAGCACTTTCACTTTACCCACTGTTCAGCTGAGTCAGAAGTTTCACTTTACCCACTGTTCTGTTGAGTCAGCACTTTCACTTTACCCACTGTTCTGCTGAGTCAGAAGTTTCACTTTACCCACTGTTCTGGTGAGTCAGCACTTTCACTTTACTCACTGTTCTGTTGAGTCAGCACTTTCACTTTACTCACTGTTCTGTTGAGTCAGCACTTTCACTTTACTCACTGTTCTGTTGAGTCAGCACTTTCACTTTACCCACTGTTCTGTTGAGTCAGCACTTTCACTTTACTCACTGTTCTGTTGAGTCAGCACTTTCACTTTACCCACTGTTCTGTTGAGTCAGCACTTTCACTTTACTCACTGTTCTGTTGAGTCAGCACTTTCACATTACCCACTGTTCTGTTGAGTCAGCACTTTCACTTTACCCACTGTTCTGTTGAGTCAGCACTTTCACTTTACTCACTGTTCTGTTGAGTCAGCACTTGCACATTACCCACTGTTCTGTTGAGTCAGCACTTTCACTTTACCCACTGTTCTGCTGAGTCAGAAGTTTCACTTTACCCACTGTTCTGTTGAGTTAGCACTTTCACATTACCCACTGTTCTGTTGAGTCAGCACTTTCACTTTACCCACTGTTCTGTTGAGTCAGCACTTTCACTTTACTCACTGTTCTGTTGAGTCAGCACTTTCACTTTACTCACTGTTCTGTTGAGTCAGCACTTTCACTTTACTCACTGTTCTGTTGAGTCAGCACTTTCACTTTACCCACTGTTCTGTTGAGTCAGCACTTTCACTTTACTCACTGTTCTGTTGAGTCAGCACTTTCACTTTACCCACTGTTCTGTTGAGTCAGCACTTTCACTTTACTCACTGATCTGTTGAGTCAGCACTTTCACTTTACTCACTGTTCTGTTGAGTCAGCACTTTCACATTACCCACTGTTCTGTTGAGTCAGCACTTTCACTTTACCCACTGTTCTGCTGAGTCAGAAGTTTCACTTTACCCACTGTTCTGTTGAGTCAGCACTTTCACTTTACCCACTGTTCTGTTGAGTCAGCACATTCACTTTACTCACTGTTCTGTTGAGTCAGCACTTTCACTTTACCCACTGTTCTGTTGAGTCAGCACTTTCACTTTACTCACTGTTCTGTTGAGTCAGCACTTTCACTTTACTCACTGTTCTGTTGAGTCAGCACTTTCACATTACCCACTGTTCTGTTGAGTCAGCACTTTCACTTTACCCACTGTTCAGCTGAGTCAGAAGTTTCACTTTACCCACTGTTCTGTTGAGTCAGCACTTTCACTTTACCCACTGTTCTGTTGAGTCAGAAGTTTCACTTTACCCACTGTTCTGTTGAGTCAGCACTTTCACTTTACTCACTGTTCTGTTGAGTCAGCACTTTCACTTTACTCACTGTTCTGTTGAGTCAGCACTTTCACTTTACTCACTGTTCTGTTGAGTCAGCACTTTCACTTTACCCACTGTTCTGTTGAGTCAGCACTTTCACTTTACTCACTGTTCTGTTGAGTCAGCACTTTCACTTTACCCACTGTTCTGTTGAGTCAGCACTTTCACTTTACTCACTGTTCTGTTGAGTCAGCACTTTCACATTACCCACTGTTCTGTTGAGTCAACACTTTCACTTTACCCACTGTTCTGTTGAGTCAGCACTTTCACTTTACTCACTGTTCTGTTGAGTCAGCACTTTCAATTTACCCACTGTTCTGTTGAGTCAGCACTTTCACTTTACCCACTGTTCTGTTGAGTCAGAAGTTTCACTTTACCCACTGTTCTGTTGAGTCAGCACTTTCACTTTACCCACTGTTCTGCTGAGTCAGAAGTTTCACTTTACCCACTGTTCTGTTGAGTCAGCACTTTCACTTTACTCACTGTTCTGCTGATTCAGCACTTGCACATTACCCACTGTTCTGTTGAGTCAGCACTTTCACTTTACCCACTGTTCTGCTGAGTCAGAAGTTTCACTTTACCCACTGTTCTGTTGAGTCAGCACTTTCACATTACCCACTGTTCTGTTGAGTCAGCACTTTCACTTTACTCACTGTTCTGTTGAGTCAGGACTTTCACTTTACCCACTGTTCTGTTGAGTCAGCACTTTCACTTTACTCACTGTTCTGTTGAGTCAGCACTTTCACATTACCCACTGTTCTGTTGAGTCAGCACTTTCACTTTACCCACTGTTCTGCTGAGTCAGAAGTTTCACTTTACCCACTGTTCTGTTGAGTCAGCACTTTCACTTTACCCACTGTTCTGTTGAGTCAGCACATTCACTTTACTCACTGTTCTGTTGAGTCAGCACTTTCACTTTACCCACTGTTCTGTTGAGTCAGCACTTTCACTTTACTCACTGTTCTGGTGAGTCAGCACTTTCACTTTACTCACTGTTCTGTTGAGTCAGCACTTTCACATTACCCACTGTTCTGTTGAGTCAGCACTTTCACTTTACCCACTGTTCAGCTGAGTCAGAAGTTTCACTTTACCCACTGTTCTGTTGAGTCAGCACTTTCACTTTACCCACTGTTCTGTTGAGTCAGAAGTTTCACTTTACCCACTGTTCTGTTGAGTCAGCACTTTCACTTTACTCACTGTTCTGTTGAGTCAGCACTTTCACTTTACTCACTGTTCTGTTGAGTCAGCACTTTCACTTTACTCACTGTTCTGTTGAGTCAGCACTTTCACTTTACCCACTGTTCTGTTGAGTCAGCACTTTCACTTTACTCACTGTTCTGTTGAGTCAGCACTTTCACTTTACCCACTGTTCTGTTGAGTCAGCACTTTCACTTTACTCACTGTTCTGTTGAGTCAGCACTTTCACATTACCCACTGTTCTGTTGAGTCAACACTTTCACTTTACCCACTGTTCTGTTGAGTCAGCACTTTCACTTTACTCTACTGTTCTGTTGAGTCAGCACTTTCAATTTACCCACTGTTCTGTTGAGTCAGCACTTTCACTTTACCCACTGTTCTGTTGAGTCAGAAGTTTCACTTTACCCACTGTTCTGTTGAGTCAGCACTTTCACTTTACCCACTGTTCTGCTGAGTCAGTAAGTTTCACTTTACCCACTGTTCTGTTGAGTCAGCACTTTCACTTTACTCACTGTTCTGCTGATTCAGCACTTGCACATTACCCACTGTTCTGTTGAGTCAGCACTTTCACTTTACCCACTGTTCTGCTGAGTCAGAAGTTTCACTTTACCCACTGTTCTGTTGAGTCAGCACTTTCACATTACCCACTGTTCTGTTGAGTCAGCACTTTCACTTTACTCACTGTTCTGTTGAGTCAGGACTTTCACTTTACCCACTGTTCTGTTGAGTCAGCACTTTCACTTTACTCACTGTTCTGTTGAGTCAGCACTTTCACATTACCCACTGTTCTGTTGAGTCAGCACTTTCACTTTACCCACTGTTCTGCTGAGTCAGAAGTTTCACTTTACCCACTGTTCTGTTGAGTCAGCACTTTCACTTTACCCACTGTTCTGCTGAGTCAGAAGTTTCACTTTACCCACTGTTCTGTTGAGTCAGCACTTTCACTTTACCCACTGTTCAGCTGAGTCAGAAGTTTCACTTTACCCACTGTTCTGTTGAGTCAGCACTTTCACTTTACCCACTGTTCTGCTGAGTCAGAAGTTTCACTTTACCCACTGTTCTGTTGAGTCAGCACTTTCACTTTACTCACTGTTCTGTTGAGTCAGCACTTTCACTTTACTCACTGTTCTGTTGAGTCAGCACTTTCACTTTACTCACTGTTCTGTTGAGTCAGCACTTTCACTTTACCCACTGTTCTGTTGAGTCAGCACTTTCACTTTACTCACTGTTCTGTTGAGTCAGCACTTTCACTTTACCCACTGTTCTGTTGAGTCAGCACTTTCACTTTACTCACTGTTCTGTTGAGTCAGCACTTTCACATTACCCACTGTTCTGTTGAGTCAGCACTTTCACTTTACCCACTGTTCTGTTGAGTCAGCACTTTCACTTTACTCACTGTTCTGTTGAGTCAGCACTTTCACATTACCCACTGTTCTGTTGAGTCAGCACTTTCACTTTACTCACTGTTCTGTTGATTCAGCACTTGCACATTACCCACTGTTCTGTTGAGTCAGCACTTTCACTTTACCCACTGTTCTGCTGAGTCAGAAGTTTCACTTTACCCACTGTTCTGTTGAGTCAGCACTTTCACTTTACTCACTGTTCTGCTGAGTCAGCACTTTCACTTTACTCACTGTTCTGTTGAGTCAGCACTTTCACTTTACCCACTGTTCTGTTGAGTCAGCACTTTCACTTTACTCACTGTTCTGTTGAGTCAGCACTTTCACATTACTCACTGTTCTGTTGAGTCAGCACTTTCACTTTACTCACTGTTCTGTTGAGTCAGCACTTTCACTTTACCCACTGTTCTGTTGAGTCAGCACTTTCACTTTACTCACTGTTCTGTTGAGTCAGCACTTTCACTTTACCCACTGTTCTGTTGAGTCAGCACTTTCACTTTACTCACTGTTCTGTTGAGTCAGCACTTTCACTTTACTCACTGTTCTGTTGAGTCAGCACTTTCACATTACCCACTGTTCTGTTGAGTCAGCACTTTCACTTTACCCACTGTTCTGCTGAGTCAGAAGTTTCACTTTACCCACTGTTCTGTTGAGTCAGCACTTTCACTTTACTCACTGTTCTGTTGAGTCAGCACTTTCACTTTACCCACTGTTCTGTTGAGTCAGCACTTTCACTTTACTCACTGTTCTGTTGAGTCAGCACTTTCACTTTACCCACTGTTCTGTTGAGTCAGCACTTTCACTTTACTCACTGTTCTGTTGAGTCAGCACTTTCACTTTACTCACTGTTCTGTTGAGTCAGCACTTTCACTTTACTCACTGTTCTGTTGAGTCAGCACTTTCACTTTACCCACTGTTCTGTTGAGTCAGCACTTTCACTTTACTCACTGTTCTGTTGAGTCAGCACTTTCACTTTACCCACTGTTCTGTTGAGTCAGCACTTTCACTTTACTCACTGTTCTGTTGAGTCAGCACTTTCACATTACCCACTGTTCTGTTGAGTCAGCACTTTCACTTTACCCACTGTTCTGTTGAGTCAGCACTTTCACTTTACTCACTGTTCTGTTGAGTCAGCACTTTCACTTTACCCACTGTTCTGTTGAGTCAGCACTTTCACTTTACCCACTGTTCTGCTGAGTCAGAAGTTTCACTTTACCCACTGTTCTGTTGAGTCAGCACTTTCACTTTACTCACTGTTCTGTTGAGTCAGCACTTTCACATTACCCACTGTTCTGTTGAGTCAGCACTTTCACTTTACTCACTGTTCTGTTGAGTCAGCACTTTCACTTTACCCACTGTTCTGTTGAGTCAGCACTTTCACTTTACTCACTGTTCTGTTGAGTCAGCACTTTCACATTACCCACTGTTCTGTTGAGTCAGCACTTTCACTTTACCCACTGTTCTGCTGAGTCAGAAGTTTCACTTTACCCACTGTTCTGTTGAGTCAGCACTTTCAATTTACCCACTGTTCTGCTGAGTCAGAAGTTTCACTTTACCCACTGTTCTGTTGAGTCAGCACTTTCACTTTACCCACTGTTCAGCTGAGTCAGAAGTTTCACTTTACCCACTGTTCTGTTGAGTCAGCACTTTCACTTTACCCACTGTTCTGCTGAGTCAGAAGTTTCACTTTACCCACTGTTCTGGTGAGTCAGCACTTTCACTTTACTCACTGTTCTGTTGAGTCAGCACTTTCACTTTACTCACTGTTCTGTTGAGTCAGCACTTTCACTTTACTCACTGTTCTGTTGAGTCAGCACTTTCACTTTACCCACTGTTCTGTTGAGTCAGCACTTTCACTTTACTCACTGTTCTGTTGAGTCAGCACTTTCACTTTACCCACTGTTCTGTTGAGTCAGCACTTTCACTTTACTCACTGTTCTGTTGAGTCAGCACTTTCACTTTACCCACTGTTCTGTTGAGTCAGCACTTTCACTTTACTCACTGATCTGTTGAGTCAGCACTTTCACTTTACTCACTGTTCTGTTGAGTCAGCACTTTCACATTACCCACTGTTCTGTTGAGTCAGCACTTTCACTTTACCCACTGTTCTGCTGAGTCAGAAGTTTCACTTTACCCACTGTTCTGTTGAGTCAGCACTTTCACTTTACCCACTGTTCTGTTGAGTCAGCACATTCACTTTACTCACTGTTCTGTTGAGTCAGCACTTTCACTTTACCCACTGTTCTGTTGAGTCAGCACTTTCACTTTACTCACTGTTCTGTTGAGTCAGCACTTTCACTTTACTCACTGTTCTGTTGAGTCAGCACTTTCACATTACCCACTGTTCTGTTGAGTCAGCACTTTCACTTTACTCACTGTTCTGTTGAGTCAGCACTTTCACTTTACTCACTGTTCTGTTGAGTCAGCACTTTCACATTACCCACTGTTCTGTTGAGTCAGCACTTTCACTTTACCCACTGTTCTGCTGAGTCAGAAGTTTCACTTTACCCACTGTTCTGTTGAGTCAGCACTTTCACTTTACTCACTGTTCTGTTGAGTCAGCACTTTCACTTTACCCACTGTTCTGTTGAGTCAGCACTTTCACTTTACTCACTGTTCTGTTGAGTCAGCACTTTCACTTTACCCACTGTTCTGTTGAGTCAGCACTTTCACTTTACTCACTGTTCTGTTGAGGCAGCACTTTCACTTTACTCACTGTTCTGTTGAGTCAGCACTTTCACATTACCCACTGTTCTGTTGAGTCAGCACTTTCACTTTACCCACTGTTCTGCTGAGTCAGAAGTTTCACTTTACCCACTGTTCTGTTGAGTCAGCACTTTCACTTTACCCACTGTTCAGCTGAGTCAGAAGTTTCACTTTACCCACTGTTCTGTTGAGTCAGCACTTTCACTTTACCCACTGTTCTGCTGAGTCAGAAGTTTCACTTTACCCACTGTTCTGTTGAGTCAGGACTTTCACTTTACCCACTGTTCTGTTGAGTCAGCACTTTCACTTTACCCACTGTTCTGCTGAGTCAGAAGTTTCACTTTACCCACTGTTCTGTTGAGTCAGCACTTTCACTTTACCCACTGTTCTGTTGAGTCAGCACTTTCACTTTACCCACTGTTCTGCTGAGTCAGAAGTTTCACTTTACCCACTGTTCTGTTGAGTCAGCACTTTCACTTTACCCACTGTTCAGCTGAGTCAGCACTTTCACTTTACTCACTGTTCTGTTGAGTCAGCACTTTCACTTTACCCACTGTTCTGTTGAGTCAGCACTTTCACTTTACCCACTGTTCTGTTCAGTCAGCACTTTCACTTTACTCACTGTTCTGTTGAGTCAGCACTTTCACTTTACTCACTGTTCTGTTGAGTCAGCACTTTCACATTACCCACTGTTCTGTTGAGTCAGCACTTTCACTTTACCCACTGTTCTGTTGAGTCAGCACTTTCAACTTACTCACTGTTCTGTTGAGTCAGCACTTTCACTTTACCCACTGTTCTGTTGAGTCAGCACTTTCACTTTACTCACTGTTCTGTTGAGTCAGCACTTTCACATTACCCACTGTTCTGTTGAGTCAGCACTTTCACTTTACCCACTGTTCTGTTGAGTCAGCACTTTCACTTTACTCACTGTTCAGTTGAGTCAGCACTTTCACTTTACCCACTGTTCTGTTGAGTCAGCACTTTCACATTACTCACTGTTCTGTTGAGTCAGCACTTGCACATTACCCACTGTTCTGTTGAGTCAGCACTTTCACTTTACCCACTGTTCTGCTGAGTCAGAAGTTTCACTTTACCCACTGTTCTGTTGAGTCAGCACTTTCACATTACCCACTGTTCTGTTGAGTCAGCACTTTCACTTTACCCACTGTTCTGCTGAGTCAGAAGTTTCACTTTACCCACTGTTCTGTTGAGTCAGCACTTTCACTTTACTCACTGTTCTGTTGAGTCAGCACTTTCACTTTACTCACTGTTCTGTTGAGTCAGCACTTTCACTTTACCCACTGTTCTGTTGAGTCAGCACTTTCACTTTACTCACTGTTCTGTTGAGTCAGCACTTTCACATTACCCACTGTTCTGTTGAGTCAGCACTTTCACTTTACTCACTGTTCTGTTGAGTCAGCACTTTCACTTTACCCACTGTTCTGTTGAGTCAGCACTTTCACTTTACCCACTGTTCAGCTGAGTCAGAAGTTTCACTTTACCCACTGTTCTGTTGAGTCAGCACTTTCACTTTACCCACTGTTCTGCTGAGTCAGAAGTTTCACTTTACCCACTGTTCTGTTGAGTCAGGACTTTCACTTTACCCACTGTTCTGTTGAGTCAGCACTTTCACTTTACCCACTGTTCTGCTGAGTCAGAAGTTTCACTTTACCCACTGTTCTGTTGAGTCAGCACTTTCACTTTACCCACTGTTCTGTTGAGTCAGCACTTTCACTTTACCCACTGTTCTGCTGAGTCAGAAGTTTCACTTTACCCACTGTTCTGTTGAGTCAGCACTTTCACTTTACCCACTGTTCTGTTGAGTCAGAAGTTTCACTTTACCCACTGTTCTGTTGAGTCAGCACTTTCACTTTACCCACTGTTCAGCTGAGTCAGAAGTTTCACTTTACCCACTGTTCTGTTGAGTCAGCACTTTCACTTTACCCACTGTTCTGCTGAGTCAGAAGTTTCACTTTACCCACTGTTCTGTTGAGTCAGCACTTTCACTTTACCCACTGTTCAGCTGAGTCAGAAGTTTCACTTTACCCACTGTTCTGTTGAGTCAGCACTTTCACTTTACCCACTGTTCTGTTGAGTCAGCACTTTCACTTTACTCACTGTTCTGTTGAGTCAGCACTTTCACTTTACCCACTGTTCTGTTGAGTCAGCACTTTCACTTTACTCACTGTTCTGTTGAGGCAGCACTTTCACTTTACTCACTGTTCTGTTGAGTCAGCACTTTCACATTACCCACTGTTCTGTTGAGTCAGCACTTTCACTTTACCCACTGTTCTGCTGAGTCAGAAGTTTCACTTTACCCACTGTTCTGTTGAGTCAGCACTTTCACTTTACCCACTGTTCTGTTGAGTCAGCACTTTCACTTTACCCACTGTTCTGTTGAGTCAGCACTTTCACTTTACTCACTGTTCTGTTGAGTCAGCACTTTCACTTTACTCACTGTTCTGTTGAGTCAGCACTTTCACATTACCCACTGTTCTGTTGAGTCAGCACTTTCACTTTACCCACTGTTCTGTTGAGTCAGCACTTTCACCTTACTCACTGTTCTGTTGAGTCAGCACTTTCACTTTACCCACTGTTCTGTTGAGTCAGCACTTTCACTTTACTCACTGTTCTGTTGAGTCAGCACTTTCACATTACCCACTGTTCTGTTGAGTCAGCACTTTCACTTTATCCACTGTTCTGTTGAGTCAGCACTTTCACTTTACTCACTGTTCAGTTGAGTCAGCACTTTCACTTTACCCACTGTTCTGTTGAGTCAGCACTTTCACTTTACTCACTGTTCTGTTGAGTCAGCACTTGCACATTACCCACTGTTCTGTTGAGTCAGCACTTTCACTTTACCCACTGTTCTGCTGAGTCAGAAGTTTCACTTTACCCACTGTTCTGTTGAGTCAGCACTTTCACATTACCCACTGTTCTGTTGAGTCAGCACTTTCACTTTACCCACTGTTCTGCTGAGTCAGAAGTTTCACTTTACCCACTGTTCTGTTGAGTCAGCACTTTCACTTTACTCACTGTTCTGTTGAGTCAGCACTTTCACTTTACTCACTGTTCTGTTGAGTCAGCACTTTCACTTTACCCACTGTTCTGTTGAGTCAGCACTTTCACTTTACTCACTGTTCTGTTGAGTCAGCACTTTCACTTTACCCACTGTTCTGTTGAGTCAGCACTTTCACTTTACTCACTGTTCTGTTGAGGCAGCACTTTCACTTTACTCACTGTTCTGTTGAGTCAGCACTTTCACATTACCCACTGTTCTGTTGAGTCAGCACTTTCACTTTACCCACTGTTCTGCTGAGTCAGAAGTTTCACTTTACCCACTGTTCTGTTGAGTCAGCACTTTCACTTTACCCACTGTTCAGCTGAGTCAGAAGTTTCACTTTACCCACTGTTCTGTTGAGTCAGCACTTTCACTTTACCCACTGTTCTGCTGAGTCAGAAGTTTCACTTTACCCACTGTTCTGTTGAGTCAGGACTTTCACTTTACCCACTGTTCTGTTAGTCAACACTTTCACTTTACCCACTGTTCTGCTGAGTCAGAAGTTTCACTACCCACTGTTCTGTTGAGTCAGCACTTTCACTTTCCCACTGTTCTGTTGAGTCAGCACTTTCACTTTACCCACTGTTCTCTTGATCAGAAGTTTCACTACCCACTGTTCTGTTGAGTCAGCACTTTCCTTTACCCACTGTTCAGCTGAGTCAGCACTTTCACTTTACTCACTGTTCTGTTGAGTCCTTTTCCACTTTACCCACTGTTCTGTTGAGTCAGCACTTTCACTTTACCCACTGTTCTGTTCAGTCAGCACTGCTTCTCACTGTTCTGTTGATCCCTTTCACTTTACTCACTGTTCTGTTGAGTCCTTTTCACATTACCCACTGTTCTGTTGAGTCAACTTTTCACTTTACCCACTGTTCTGCTGAGTCAAAGTTTCACTTTACCCCACTGTTCTGTTAGTCCTTTCACTTTACCCACTGTTCTGTTGAATTAAGCACTTTCACTTCCCTGTTCTGCTGAGTCAGAAGTTTCACTTTTACCACTGTTCTGTTGAGTCAGCACTTTCACTTTACCCACTGTTCAGCTGAGTCAGCACTTTCACTTTACTCACTGTTCTGTTGAGTCAACACTTTCACTTTACCCACTGTTCTGTTGAGTCAGCACTTTCACTTTACCCACTGTTCTGTTCAGTCAGCACTTTCTCACTTCCTCACTGTTCTGTTGAGCCTTTTCCTTTACTCACTGTTGTTGAGTCAGCACTTTCATTACCACTGTTCTGTTGAGTCAGCACTTCCTTTACCACTGTTCTGCTGAGTCCAAGTTTCGCACACCCACTGTTCTGTTAGTCAGCACTTTCACTTTACCCACTGTTCTGTTAGTCAGCACTTTCACTTTACCCACTGTTCTGTTGCAGGTCAGCACTTTCACTTTACTCACTGTTCTGTTAGTCAGCACTTTCACTTTACTCACTGTTCTGTTGAGTCAGCACTTTCCACATTACCCACTGTTCTGTTGAGTCAGCACTTTCACTTTACCACTGTTCTGTTGAGTCAGCACCTACCTTACTCACTGTTCTGTTGAGTCAGCACTTTTCTTGCCTTTACCCACTGTTCTGTTGAGTCAGCACTCACTTTACTCCTTCTTCTGTTGAGTCAGCACTTTCTGTTACCCACTGTTCTGTTAGTCAGCACTTTCACTTTATCCACTGTTCTGTTGAGTCAGCACTTTCACTTTACTCACTGTTCATGAGTCACACTTCATCATCATCATTTCCAGAGTCAGCACTTTCACTTTATCACCACCAGCCACAGAGTCAGTACTTTCACTACACCACTGTCTTCTATGAGCCACACTTCACTTTAATTTCACTGTTTCATGAGCTGTATCACTTTCATCCCCACCATCATGAGCCAACTTTTCACATTGTCACTGTTCTCAAGGAGGCACTTTCAATTTTTAATTTCACTAAACTGCTGAGTCAGCACTGACATTACTTCCCAGTCTGTTTGCCAGAGTCAGCACTTTCACTTTACCCACTGTTCTGCTGAGTCAGAAGTTTCACTTTACCCACTGTTCTGTTGAGTCAGCACTTTCACTTTACCCACTGTTCAGCTGAGTCAGAAGTTTCACTTTACCCACTGTTCTGTTGAGTCAGCACTTTCACTTTACCCACTGTTCTGCTGAGTCAGAAGTTTCACTTACCCACTGTTCTGTTGAGTCAGCACTTTCACTTTACTCACTGTTCTGTTGAGTCAGCACTTTCACTTTACTCACTGTTCTGTTGAGTCAGCACTTTCACTTTACCCACTGTTCTGTTGAGTCAGCACTTTCACTTTACTCACTGTTCTGTTGAGTCAGCACTTTCACTTTACTCACTGTTCTGTTGAGTCAGCACTTTCACTTTACCCACTGTTCTGTTGAGTCAGCACTTTCACTTTACCCACTGTTCAGCTGGAGTCAGAAGTTTCACTTACCCACTGTTCTGTTGAGTCAGCACTTTCACTTTACCCACTGTTCTGCTGAGTCAGAAGTTTCACTTTACCCACTGTTCTGTTGAGTCAGGACTTTCACTTTACCCACTGTTCTGTTGAGTCAGCACTTTCACTTTACCCACTGTTCTGCTGAGTCAGAAGTTTCACTTTACCCACTGTTCTGTTGAGTCAGCACTTTCACTTTACCCACTGTTCTGTTGAGTCAGCACTTTCACTTTACCCACTGTTCTGCTGAGTCAGAAGTTTCACTTTACCCACTGTTCTGTTGAGTCAGCACTTTCACTTTACCCACTGTTCTGTTGAGTCAGAAGTTTCACTTTACCCACTGTTCTGTTGAGTCAGCACTTTCACTTTACCCACTGTTCAGCTGAGTCAGAAGTTTCACTTTACCCACTGTTCTGTTGAGTCAGCACTTTCACTTACCCACTGTTCTGCTGAGTCAGAAGTTTCACTTTACCCACTGTTCTGTTGAGTCAGCACTTTCACTTTACCCACTGTTCAGCTGAGTCAGAAGTTTCACTTTACCCACTGTTCTGCTGAGTCAGCACTTTCACTTTACCCACTGTTCTGCTGAGTCAGAAGTTTCACTTTACCCACTGTTCTGTTGAGTCAGGACTTTCACTTTACCCACTGTTCTGTTGAGTCAGCACTTTCACTTTACCCACTGTTCTGCTGAGTCAGAAGTTTCACTTTACCCACTGTTCTGTTGAGTCAGCACTTTCACTTTACCCACTGTTCTGTTGAGTCAGCACTTTCACCTTACCCACTGTTCTGCTGAGTCAGAAGTTTCACTTTACCCACTGTTCTGTTGAGTCAGCACTTTCACTTTACCCACTGTTCTGTTGAGTCAGAAGTTTCACTTTACCCACTGTTCTGTTGAGTCAGCACTTTCACTTTACCCACTGTTCAGCTGAGTCAGAAGTTTCACTTTACCCACTGTTCTGTTGAGTCAGCACTTTCACTTTACCCACTGTTCTGCTGAGTCAGAAGTTTCACTTTACCCACTGTTCTGTTGAGTCAGCACTTTCACTTTACCCACTGTTCAGCTGAGTCAGAAGTTTCACTTTACCCACTGTTCTGTTGAGTCAGCACTTTCACTTTACCCACTGTTCTGTTGAGTCAGCACTTTCACTTTACTCACTGTTCTGTTGAGTCAGCACTTTCACTTTACCCACTGTTCTGTTGAGTCAGCACTTTCACTTTACTCACTGTTCTGTTGAGGCAGCACTTTCACTTTACTCACTGTTCTATTGAGTCAGCACTTTCACATTACCCACTGTTCTGTTGAGTCAGCACTTTCACTTTACCCACTGTTCTGCTGAGTCAGAAGTTTCACTTTACCCACTGTTCTGTTGAGTCAGCACTTTCACTTTACCCACTGTTCTGTTGAGTCAGCACTTTCACTTTACCCACTGTTCTGTTGAGTCAGCACTTTCACTTTACTCACTGTTCTGTTGAGTCAGCACTTTCACTTTACTCACTGTTCTGTTGAGTCAGCACTTTCACATTACCCACTGTTCTGTTGAGTCAGCACTTTCACTTTACCCACTGTTCTGTTGAGTCAGCACTTTCACCTTACTCACTGTTCTGTTGAGTCAGCACTTTCACTTTACCCACTGTTCTGTTGAGTCAGCACTTTCACTTTACTCACTGTTCTGTTGAGTCAGCACTTTCACATTACCCACTGTTCTGTTGAGTCAGCACTTTCACTTTACCCACTGTTCTGTTGAGTCAGCACTTTCACTTTACTCACTGTTCTGTTGAGTCAGCACTTTCACTTTACCCACTGTTCTGTTGAGTCAGCACTTTCACTTTACTCACTGTTCTGTTGAGTCAGCACTTGCACATTACCCACTGTTCTGTTGAGTCAGCACTTTCACTTTACCCACTGTTCTGCTGAGTCAGAAGTTTCACTTTACCCACTGTTCTGTTGAGTCAGCACTTTCACATTACCCACTGTTCTGTTGAGTCAGCACTTTCACTTTACCCACTGTTCTGCTGAGTCAGAAGTTTCACTTTACCCACTGTTCTGTTGAGTCAGCACTTTCACTTTACTCACTGTTCTGTTGAGTCAGCACTTTCACTTTACTCACTGTTCTGTTGAGTCAGCACTTTCACTTTACCCACTGTTCTGTTTAGTCAGCACTTTCACTTTACTCACTGTTCTGTTGAGTCAGCACTTTCACATTACCCACTGTTCTGTTGAGTCAGCACTTTCACTTTACTCACTGTTCTGTTGAGTCAGCACTTTCACTTTACCCACTGTTCTGTTGAGTCAGCACTTTCACTTTACTCACTGTTCTGTTGAGTCAGCACTTTCACTTTACCCACTGTTCTGTTGAGTCAGCACTTTCACTTTACTCACTGTTCTGTTGAGTCAGCACTTTCACTTTACTCACTGTTCTGTTGAGTCAGCACTTTCACATTACCCACTGTTCTGTTGAGTCAGCACTTTCACTTTACCCACTGTTCTGCTGAGTCAGAAGTTTCACTTTACCCACTGTTCTGTTGAGTCAGCACTTTCACTTTACTCACTGTTCTGTTGAGTCAGCACTTTCACTTTACCCACTGTTCTGTTGAGTCAGCACTTTCACTTTACTCACTGTTCTGTTGAGTCAGCACTTTCACTTTACCCACTGTTCTGTTGAGTCAGCATTTTCACTTTACTCACTGTTCTGTTGAGTCAGCACTTTCACTTTACTCACTGTTCTGTTGAGTCAGCACTTTCACATTACCCACTGTTCTGTTGAGTCAGCACTTTCACTTTACCCACTGTTCTGCTGAGTCAGAAGTTTCACTTTACCCACTGTTCTGTTGAGTCAGCACTTTCACTTTACCCACTGTTCAGCTGAGTCAGAAGTTTCACTTTACCCACTGTTCTGTTGAGTCAGCACTTTCACTTTACCCACTGTTCTGCTGAGTCAGAAGTTTCACTTTACCCACTGTTCTGTTGAGTCAGGACTTTCACTTTACCCACTGTTCTGTTGAGTCAGCACTTTCACTTTACCCACTGTTCTGCTGAGTCAGAAGTTTCACTTTACCCACTGTTCTGTTGAGTCAGAACTTTCACTTTACCCACTGTTCTGTTGAGTCAGCACTTTCACTTTACCCACTGTTCTGCTGAGTCAGAAGTTTCACTTTACCCACTGTTCTGTTGAGTCAGCACTTTCACTTTACCCACTGTTCAGCTGAGTCAGAAGTTTCACTTTACCCACTGTTCTGTTGAGTCAGCACTTTCACTTTACCCACTGTTCTGCTGAGTCAGAAGTTTCACTTTACCCACTGTTCTGTTGAGTCAGGACTTTCACTTTACCCACTGTTCTGTTGAGTCAGCACTTTCACTTTACCCACTGTTCTGCTGAGTCAGAAGTTTCACTTTACCCACTGTTCTGTTGAGTCAGCACTTTCACTTTACCCACTGTTCTGTTGAGTCAGCACTTTCACTTTACCCACTGTTCTGCTGAGTCAGAAGTTTCACTTTACCCACTGTTCTGTTGAGTCAGAAGTTTCACTTTACCCACTGTTCTGTTGAGTCAGCACTTTCACTTTACCCACTGTTCAGCTGAGTCAGAAGTTTCACTTTACCCACTGTTCTGTTGAGTCAGCACTTTCACTTTACCCACTGTTCTGCTGAGTCAGAAGTTTCACTTTACCCACTGTTCTGTTGAGTCAGGACTTTCACTTTACCCACTGTTCTGTTGAGTCAGAAGTTTGTTTCTTAATTTTGCTACTGAAAACCGTTTTGCTTGCAATCATTGCGATTAGTGATGTCGGCGTCGGCTTCGGCGTCGGCGTCTCAACGAAAAACTCTGAGCATTTCTGAAAAGTTGGAGATCATCGACGATGTCGTGTTGAAGAAACTTAAACTGGCCGCTGCGGCCAAAAAGGACGGAATCGGTTATTCAACAGCAGCAAAACTTCTCAAGAAAGAAGACGATCTCAGATGTTGCATGCAAATGAACGGAAACACTAATCGCAAACGAAAGCTCCAATCCGTGCACAAGGACGTTAACGAAGCGCTTACACAATGGTTTACGCAGGCATGTGCTCATGGAGCTACCATCACCGATCACATCATTAGGCAGAAATCATCACAACTGGCCGTAAATCTTGAAGTTGATTTTGAACCGAGCAATGGCTGGCTCATGAGCTGGAAGCAGGCCAATAACGTTTCGTTCAAAAAATTTCACGGCGAATCAACGTCAGCAGATCACGGTTCTGCCTACGAATGGGTGACAAACGTTTTGCCGCAACTTTTCCGTGGATATGATCCAAAAGATGTTTGGAACTGTGATGAAACGGGACTTTTCTACAAAGCCATGCTATCTGGATCTTTGCGATTTGCCGGCGACGAACAGTCAAATGGGACAAATGTTCCCAAAGACAGACTCACGATGCTTCAGTTCACAAACATGGACGGCAGTGAAAAGCAAGCTGTAGTTGTAGGTAAGTCGGCAAAACCACGCTGCTTTAAAAATGTCAAAAATCTGCCGTTTTCTTAATACGCTAATCGTAAAGCCTGGATGACTAGTCAGCTGTTTACTAACGTTTTGAAAACGCTTTATCGAAAAATGATTGCTCAAAATCGAAAGATTATTCTGTTTTTGGACAATGCAATTTGTCATAACTTACTTCCGGGTACAAATCTGTCGAACATCAAATTGTCGTTCATGCCACCAAACACCACCAGTCTCATTCAACCTTTGCATCAAGGCATCCTTCGTTAATTCAAAGCTTATTATCGTCGGGAACTTGTTCGAATGCAAATCGCTGCGATCGATACTACACCACCAGTGCCGCTGTCCGAAGTGGCCAAGCAGATCACTGTTTTGAAGGCCATGCACGTGATGAAACGAGCACTTTTCATGGTCAAACCGTCAACAATTCAAAATTGTTTAAAAATGCTGGCTTTGTCATTGAATCACAGGCTGAAGTGGAAGAAATACTCGACGAAAATGATCAAGTTTCTCCACCATCGGGCATGGAGCAAAAAGATTTTGACGAATTTATCAGCTTCGACAACAGTACACAATGTTATGGACTGACACGGACATCACACGTGGTATAAAATCGGATGATCAAGATTTTGACGAAGATGGTGATGCTGAAAGCGTAATTTCTGAAGTTTCTGAAAATGACAAACCAGTTCCAAATTCTCTGGCTACATTGAATGCGCTTGAAACTCTGACAGCCTCCTTTGAAGCAAAAAGCAGTAATCCTGATGGCGCATTGAAAATGATTTACGAACTGTATGAAAGTGTTCATGATGTTAACAAAGAGATTTCTGTACAATAAAAAATGACTGACTTTTTTAAGAAAAAGTAATTTTTGACTGAATTATTTCTGAAAACTGATTGAAAATGTATTTTTGTCTGTGTTTTTGTGTTTTTTATGTCTATAACTGTTAAATAAACTAGTGTTCTGTACGTAAAAAGCGTTATATGAAGTGTTCCCATACTTACCTAAACAAAATAGACCAAACCCGGATATAAGAAAAAGCCGGATATGAGAAACACCCTGATATAAGAGAAACTAGGATATAAGAGTGTTTTGTTGCCCGACAACTCTCTTATATCCGGGTTACACTATGTATATATATATATATATATATTCAAATATGACTTCGAAAATACCGTGTGTCGTATGATCATATCTGCGAAGTAAATTCGCTTTGTCAGTGACCGTTTATTTATTTTTTTTAATCGTATCCCTCCGAGCAAGGCGGTAACGCCACTGATGTGCAGGGGGCTACGTAATAGTGAAAAGATTGGAAAAGAGAAAGCCGGAAACCACATCCTAAACAGGGAACAAGGGATGAGCCTCTTAACCTATTCTATGGAAATATTTTTAATATAAGAAATTAATTCCCAGGAAGTTCACTTGATGTTGTGGGGAATTACCTACACACTAATATGAACGCTACCAGACTACATAAATACCGAGAGTTATCTACTCTCGGGGTTAGTAGTAAGTAGCAGCAGCTTTGATACTCATTTGTTAGTACGTCGTTCCGGCGCTAAGTATTTCCTCTGTACACGGCTTCTCTTTTGTAATATAATATTGTTTCCAACCGTATACCGTGTCCGAGTCTTTCTTGTGACATTTTTCCTTGGGCCACATCACTTAAAAAGAAGGAAAAGAAAGGAAACAAGAAATAACAGTGCGTGGGGGGGAGTTAAAAAAAGGGAGAGGGAAGATTATTACAGCACCTGGTATTCCCAAGCGGTCACCCATCTAGGTACTGACCAGGCTCAACGTTGCTTAACTTCGGTGATCTAGCGAGAACCGGTGTATTCAACATGATAGGCCGTCAGTGAATGCAATGAATTTAACTGGAATTCGAACTCAGCTCCCCGAGTTCTCGTTCCGAGCCGATATCCACTCCCCCACAACGCACATCACGTTCAACGTACATTGTTTAAAAAATATATTTTTTAAAATAATTGACGAACTGAAAACAAATATTGTTATAATAAAAATATGAATTTGTATCAACCAAATATGCAATGGTGATAAGAGAATAAACCAGCTATGAGCAGAGAATTACTCAGTTTAGGTAAAGATTGGTAAAAATTTAGGTAAAGAAAAATGGAGCTGTCTCCCTTTAGCTGTAAAGTTCAAAGAACATAGGACTGTTAAAATTATTATTTCTTGTTGAATGTTCACATGCAGTTGAGTTGAATTGCAAGTAAAATGTTGTGAAAGATAATAAGTTTGCTGCAAATTAATTTATGCGCACATAGTTGTCAAGTAATGTAGTGTGTGCTGTGAAAAGTTATTTATTATTAATATAAAAATAAAACTAAATTAAAATTACATATATATCTAAACTTATTTATAAATGGAACTTTGTCTCTGTGTGTGTGTGTCCGTTACCTATAGACTCCGAAATGGCTGAACCGATTTTCTTGAAAATTTACACAGTTGTACTATAAACGTCTGAGAGTGTTCTTAGCTAGGTTTTGTGTCGAGGTACCTCCAATAAATATCGAAAATCGATAATCGAAAAAATCGGTTTATAGAAGGAGTGGTCAGATTTTAATCAAATTTGATACCCTCATAGACAAAGACATAAGAAACGATATTCAGAAATTTCAAGGTTGTAGTTCTTACAATAGTGCAGAAAATCGATAATATATATATATATAAAAGGCAAGATGTTTGTGTGTGTGTCTGTTTATCTGTCTGTATGTCCTTTATACAAATCCACAATTTTTATCCGATTGTCACGAAACTTCAAACAAATATTCTTTAGGCTGAGTCTGAGCTCCAGGACCATGCATTAGTTTTAAAGCTTTCATTACACCCGAGCAACGCCGGGCTATACTGCTAGTATCAATATATTTTCCATTTTTAACGTGTTATTTCGCTACCAAGGTTTCTTCCATTAGTGGTGTCTTCAGGCGATTTTTAATAACTGACTTTACCGTTTACCAGATGGCCAAAAGAAAATATATTTGGGCTCAACGAAAGACACCTTTAAGACCGGGTGGTTTAATCACAGATCTATATTTACAATCGAAAAATTAAAAAACAATACAAAATTGGCTAGCCACGTGTGGAAATTGAAATCAAAATATGGAAAAGACCCAGACATAACGTGGAGCATTGTAAAAAGAGCCAAGCCTTACAACGGTGGACAAATATGTAGACTGTGCCAGGAAGAAAAATTAGAAATTATGATATTCCCAAATAAAGACGAACTGTTAAATGAAAGAACGGAAATTATGACTAAATTCATCCACACTAAGAAATACCTCTTTGGTTCATACAACTATGGATGAAAACGTCATAATCTGTTTTAATTTTAATATTGTGAGTTCATAAATTCCCTGCCAGTTGAACGTTCAAATAAAACACCGTTACAAGAGCGTTCTTTAAAAAAATTGGTAAAAGGTAAAATCAGTTAGTAAAAATTGCCTGAAGTCACCACTCATGGTAGAAGCCTGGGTAACGAAATAACTCGTTTAAAAATGAAATAATATTCAAAAGTTCTACAATAAAATTGTATCGAACACTTTTTAATACAAATTTGTACTGGTCTAACCCTATTATGACCAAAAACTACGTATTAAACAATCAATCAATCAATATATATATATATATATATATAAAATGTTACTGTTGTCAATTTAATACTTCACTCATATCATATGATTTACTGATATATTATTAGTCAGTTAAGTGCTATACGTGATACACGCTTTGGGCGATCATGTCTCGAAAGAGACATGACTGACTGGGCAGAAGATTATCCATCAGTAGGTTGCCATTGCTTTCTGCGGTAGACTGGTTACCAGCCATGGCTATAGAACCCAATCTTTCCTATTATTTAACCCATAACTGGAGGGAAGAAACGGATTAATACCTTTCCCAAGGGTATTTGTGCGTAAGCAAATACAAGGAATTCAACTTGAATTCGAACTCAGCACCCTGATCGCTCGTTCCGAGTCGACATCCACTGCACCACAACGCACATCCTGATATATTAAGGCCGCTTAAAAGTAACTATAATCTACATTGCAACTATCTATATTTTTATGATTTCCTAAAACAGTAAATTTCTGGAGTTAGGCATATTTTCTTTCCTTTTTTTTTTATTTTTGTATATATTTATATATATATTTTTATACATTAAAAAATTTATTTATACCCCTACCAATATAATATTTTATTTTCCGTTCTTCCCCTTTATTCCCGTGGTCTAGACGCCTATTTTCTAATGTAATCTTCTCTCTTTTTTTTTTCAGCCCTCCCCTTCCACTGTTCTTTCTTATTTCTTTCCTTTTCCTTCTTTTTAAGTCAACTTCACATGTATGAATAGCAAAATAAATAAATAAATAATAATAAAGCAAGAAGCAAAGAGAAGAACAAAAAGGAAAAAGTGAACAAGTACACCGAGGGAAGAAAGGGGAGAGACAAAAGAAACGGTTAAGAAATAGAAATTTCAAACTTTGGACGGAAGAGAAGTGAATAACTTTCTGCTTGTTATGTGGACGGACAACTTTACATTTGGAAACAAGAATTAATTACCATGTACCTTCGAAAATACCATTAGGCCAAATAGGTAGGATGTGCTGTCTTCCCTCTACCAATATGGAATCGGCCATTGTTCAACACCTGGTAGAGAATATAGATTGTACTAAGTCGTATAAGAAAGAGTGGTTCAAAATTTTACATGTAGCTGGTTTCACTAGACAATTAAAGATTTCGGAATCAGTCTGCATATCTTTACGAAAGCCTTCTCTTTGCTGATAGAAGGATTTTGTTAAGTCTCTTTATTTGTTGGGGGATATTTTATTTTAACTGTCCTTCGATAATTATTTACATGCGATTTCTCCTGCCCTCGTTATATATATATATATATATATGTATATTTATTTTAGCGTTACCCCTCCTTTTTGGTCTTCATTTTTGTTGCTGTTTTTTGTTTGATTTGTGATTCCAACGATTTTCTCCTGATGAGCTGTTGGGGGAAAGAGCTCTTGAGACTGTTAATAAATTCCTTGTTTTTAAATTAGTATACAAATTTTGTACCGCCAAACATTTGTTTATATATATATATATATATACGTCATTATAGGATATCCAGTTTAAAATATCATAATGCAAGAATATCAATCTTTCAGCGGAAAGAAAATATATAACAGTATTGCAAGATTTCAATCTGTGATAATGATACTATGTAGCCTAATTGGTAAAGTAGCTGTCATGGAAAGGTAGCCCTTCGTGGTTAAGGAATGCGAGTCTGTCTTCTACTGAATTTTAGCAGTCAAAGTGTACATTTTATTATTTCACTCTTATACACTAATCCACACATTCCAACTGACAACCAAACTTCTGATGAAAACCTTCTGATAATAAGTCTGATGATTATAACTCAACATAAAAAAGGGAGTTCGGTTAAGTCTGACACAAGACCGAACAAAAGAAACATTAACCAGCTCCCTACACTTTAGTGGCGTTTCTCTAATGTATTTTGAATTTTGCGATTTGATGACCAATCAGGATCCAGAGTTCCGCTATAGGTCCGTAAAAAGAATTTGATATTTATTTATTTATTTTTGGTTTACTACCGGAACTTCTGTGCGGAGCCCAGATACGAAAAGACCAGTTTTGGTCATTTGCTTTTTGGACCTCTGAGGGCAAACACCCGGTCTCTCCCTTGCTCGGTAACACCACAAAGCCCTGAATATCAGACATTTAAATGAATCAGAAGTTAACTCATTCAACTTAAATTTTTCACATTCTTGATTCATAACTCCTGCGTAGGTGAAAAAATCGTCATTGCCATACTTTAATAGGTTTAGATAATTCCGCTGTGCATTAAATAATGAGGTTCTATCTCCGGACGTTTTTGATAATATCCCTAGACTTCTCTGAAAATTAATCTCGCTTGGTTGTTTTGGCAAAATAAAATTGATGTATTTTTATTGTTCAACAAGGGACAATTTTCGTCATCCTAATGCGAACAATCCTTTTTGAAGATCCCTTCGTATCTTCTGTAATATGTTTGAAAAATTATTCCTTCGACCGGATTTTATAGAAACTCACTAATGGAATTCGAATGAGCATCTAGAATGAATGAGTCAGACGATTTTTCCTCCATTGGTTTTTAAACAATAATTCGAAAGACATTAGCGAGTTATAATATTTCGTAAAGTCAACATACTAAAAGAATCCTTCGAATAATACACAATAATACTCTCAAGTAATTCACTTAGAAAATAATCTCTTCAATGATGCTCAGCACAGAACGATATTAATATGCCTCCCCAAATGTGGCACAAGGCCTTTTTAATGTGGGAAATCCGAGCCATATAGCTCGGCCAAAACATTATTGTCTAATATTCCTCAGACGAGACTCTATCCTTCGGCAGAGCCTCGACTGGGTTATTAATCTCCGCCCGAAGACAGAGTCCGACAAAGCATGCGTTCGTGCAGATGCACGACACAGAACGATATTTATCTACCTCCCCACCAAAGTGGAATGTGGCAAACGGCCTTTTTAGCATTGAGAATCCGATCCCTTAAGCAAAAATTTATTGTCTAATATTCCTCAGACGAGACTCTACCCTTCGGCGGAGTTTGACTGTTATTACTCTCTGCCCAAGGGCAGAGTGACCGACAAAGCATGTGTTTGTGATTCTGCACGGCATTATTTAGCTGTCCCTCCCAGTAAGGGCAACATATGACACATGGTCAGTTTATATCTGGGCTTTCCGGGTTATATGGCCCAGCCAAAAAATGTCTGTCTATTATTCCCCAGTCGTGCTTCTACCCTTCGGCGGAACCACGACTGGGTTATTGCTCTCTGCTCGGAAGCAGAGAGCGCCCTCTGCCCGAAGGCAGAGAGCTGACAGTGTCATAAAGCAGTCTTGTGGCGACGGCTCTTGTGATTATGCACGGCACAGAACAAATCCTGTCTGAGTGTCTTATATACTAAATATTTATGGTCACGTGATCCCAGTAGCGCAGTTCATTCAACAGTTACGTTTGTTACCTGGAGATCCGTGTTCGTCTACACGTTTCGGTATCGATACTTTCTTCCTATAGAAGAGATAGAAATCTAGAATGTAGTTGGGCATAGGTAGGCAGAGTAGTTCCGGTTAGAACTAGACAAGCAGTTAATGATACAATGCAAACAGCTAGGCAGATATTGATCATACACCGACAGTTGGAGAGACAATGATTAGATATATATAGGCAGAATGGAGACGATTATATACAGACATGCATTTAATGATACCCGATAGACAAGTAGGCAAACATTGATCACACATCTACAGGCGGAGGGATTCGACATAGACAAGCAGTTAATGATCCCAGATATACATTTAAGTACATATTGATCATATATCGACACTCAGACGGATAATAATCGGCATCGACTATTTTGATCCCTCTACTCAAAATTTCACTAAAATGTTCCTTTTTTGAATGTTCATCGCAGCTGCTGGTAATGATTTCAAGTTATGAGAAAATAGCATTAAAGTTTCTTCGGTCGAACGGCATATCTAGTTATATGGGAATCTTTTACTTGTATAAACTGTTGTGGGATCTCCCCTTTTTATGATAATTGACTCGACTTGAATATACATATACTCCTGGTTACCGTAAGACACCGAAGTTTAACAGAGAATACCGCGTCTGTAAACATAGTAGCTCTGAGCTCCACTCAGTCAGATTCGACGTGGACATACTAATTCCAGCACGGCTTCACTTCAAAGACTTGTACATACATATACGTATTTTTAGATTACTAATCTACGCTTCAATGTCAGTTCTTCAATACGGCAGTGAATGCTGGACAATATCATCGAAAATGAGGACAAAACTGGAAGCGGCCGAAATGTGGTTCTACAGAAGGATATCGTGGACTGAGCATGCAAGCGACGATGAGGTGTTGGAAAGAATGGCAACAAAAAGGAAAGTAATACTGAGCACCAGGAAGAGACAACTGAAGTTCCTGGGACTTGCAATAAGGACGGAGAGCTTGGAGAACCTGATACTGACTGGCAGAGAGACAGAGGAAGGCAGCGGATAACATATCTGCAGGGCCTGATCAGGTGGATGACAGAACGGGTGTTGCCAGGAATAACAGGAGCAAACATACTAAGAGACACAAGGGATAGGAAGACGTGGAGAACCATGATCGCCTACGCCCTGAAGGCACATAGAAGAAAAAGGAGAATCTGCGTTCCAGTTTGTATCTTTGCGTTTAATATAACTTATTTTTCTATCTTAATTACCTGGTTTGTTGTTCATTAATTTGTGCGGTTCCTCACCCGGAATCCACAACATATATACTCATATGTACTCACAATTGTTTTCTTGATATACAAATGTTTACTTACTGGCAATGCTCTTCTTTCACGATAGCACATGAGTATTCAATGCAATTTCCATTCGCATCTAACCCGGCGCAAGCTTTTCAAGAAATAAAGAAGTAGAGATGCGAAAATCAAACAAGTGCAAAAATTTAAATATCTGGGAATTTTAATGCTTCCAAAACGAAGCTGCTATCTACTAACTACAGTGAAGGTAGTATTGAACGGACATGCCTCCCAAAACTATCATACGACGCGGGTGTCCCTCAAGGCTCAATTCTAGGTCCTATGCTTTTGCTTATCTACATTAACGATCTCCCAGATGTAATAATATCCCAAGTAGGCATGTAAGCTGACAACACCACAGTTTATTCTAGCATCGATCAAAAATCTGCCGAGTCTGACAAAGCAAACCTCGCCGCCGAGCTTGAAAAGGACCTCCAATCCGTGGTGGACTGGGGTAAGAAATTGCTCGTGAATTTTAATGCTTCCAAAACGAAGCTGCTAACCATTTCAGACAATCGCCCTTATACCACATTAGCATGGATCAGGCTAGTCTTCCTAAAAGCAAAACACTGCGCCTCCTTGGATTAACTCTCACAACAGACCTCAAGTGGAATGACTATATAGAATCCATAGCTAAATCTGCTGCTAAGAAAGTCGATTCTCTGTGTAGAACCAAGAAGTTTTTCCCGTTTGAAACCATCCTGCACATATATAAATCTACCATCCGCCCGTGCATTGAATACTGCTGCCATATCTGGTCGGGTGCTCCTGCTATCCACCTAGGTGTCCTCGACCAAATCCAACGGAGAATCTGTAATGTGATCGATCTCGACTTGGCAGCTAGGATCGAGCATGTGAGCAATGATGAGATTTTGGAAATGATGGAAACGAAAAAGAAATTAATACTGAGCATCAAGAAGAGACAGCTAAAGTTCCTGGGACATGCAATAAGGACGGAATTTAAATGTAAAGTCAATAGTCATCTTCTATTTCACTAACCTGCATTCTTTCTCTCTCTCTCTCTCTCTCTCTCTCTCTAATGCTCCTTTCTCTGTCCACTCCACTTCCATCAGTATTGTCATCTTTCCCGTACCCACTTTTTGACACCCCCTATAACCTGTCACGCTTTCTTATAACTTTTCTCCTATGTAACCCCCTGCAAAACAGTGGCAGTTAAATGCCTTGCTTGGGGCGATATGATTATAAAAAAAGGTTAAACATCTACTAAGAAGTCCCTAAAAGAATTGTCACTTTTAAAGAAACATCTATTAAAAAGGTTCTGAAGCCCAAATACCAAACTAGTTGTGTGTGTGTGTGTGTGTGTGTGTGTGTGTGTGTGTGTGTGTGTGTGTGCGCGTCAGTGTGTGCGTTTGCGTATGTGTGTAAAATTCTACCCTTGTCACAAATGAATGACAATCTTCAAATAACTTTGCACTATCATTCGTTGACTGGTAATATTTTTGCATGGACAGATTGATATCATATCTATAAAACTAATCCTGTTGTCGCATGGATGAAATAATTTCGATTTTTCAATCACTGAAAGTGAAAATCTCCAAAAGAAAGCTAATATTAAAAAAATACAAAATCAATATATAAGAAGCCTGGTCAGCCGTACTTACAAATGCTGTATTCCTCGTTAACAATAAACTTAAACCCTTCAATAAATTCTCAAAGAAATTCTCTTGAAATAATAAGGTAAAATCTTTTTCTCCTTTATATGCTAAAAATATGTCTAGGGCGAGATCATCTTGGTGATGGAGATTACAGAAAAAGTTTTAAAATAAACAGCAGTAACATGCACAAAATGATGGTCGGAGAATGCACTGGCCGAAAAGAAGAAAATATGATAATGTGACATGCAATCAAAATAAATGACTTTCATACTAACCATAAGACAAAACTTCATTAAAAAGGCAGCAGGCGATAAAAATGGTAAGTGCGAACATCCTGTTTTGTTTTTTGTTCATTCTTTATGTTATCCGGTTAGTTAATAATCTGGATAAAGAAAAGAAAATCGAAATAAATAAGAGATTTATTTATGTGTGGATTTCAAGAGAATAGGAAAAATAAACGCGTTATGTTATCCGGTCAATAAATAATGACTATAAAGAAAAGAAAATCGAAATAAATAAGAGATTTATTTATGGGTGGATCTCAAGAGAAGGAAAAGTAATCGCGTTAATAATGTGGATAAAGAAAAGAAAATCGAAATAAAGAAGAGATTTTTTAATCGTTTCACACCGAGCAAGGCATTCCACTGCCACTATTGCGCAGGGGGTTACATAGGGGGAAAGTGATGAGAAAGGATGGTTAGATATCGGAAATGTCAGAAGGAGGGTGATAGACGGGTAAGGATAACGAGAATGAGGGTTGGGTAGATGGTGGGTGTGTTTGGGAGAATAGATCCAAGTTGATATGAGGTGTTTATTGACCTTACATTTAAACTCCTGGAGATTGTAGCTGTCGGGGAAGCAGGTATATGGAAGGGAATTCCACAGGCGGGAAGCCCGAGAAAAGCAGCTGTTGGAGTAGAAATTATGGTTACATCTCATGTGTTTCACTGTAAAAGGGTGGGACCTAGTTGCTAATCTATTATCTCGTGTAAATTCGTACCTATGCGGCACCAATGATCTAAGTTCATCGGAGCAGAAGCCGTGAAAGTATTTATAGAAAAAGGTCAGGGAAGCCACGTCACACCGATGAGAGAGTGGTTGCAGCCGGTCTGCCAAGTCAGTATCGATCAAGTTACAGATTCTCCGCTGTATTTTGTCAAGAAGCCCGAGGAGAGTAGCAGGGGCACCCGACCAGATGTGGCAGCAGTATTCAATACACGGGTGGAGGGTAAATTTATATATGTGCAGGATAGATTCAGACGGGAAAAACTTCCGGGCACTGCACAGAGAACCGACTTCCATAGCATCTGATTTAGCACTAGGTTCGATATAGTCATTCCATTTGAGGTCCGTCGAGAGGGTAAGGCCAAGGAGGCGTAGTGTTTTACTCTCTGGGAGGCAAGCCTGTTCCATGCTAATGGGAGGTAGATGCGATTGTCTATGATGGTTAATTAATAGCATTTTCGGTTTGGAAGCATTGAAATTTACGAGCCATTTCCTGCCCCAGTCCACTACGGATTGGAGGTCCTTTTCAACCTCAGCAGCGAGATTCGCTTTTTCGCCCACACCAGGTTTTTGTTCGAGGCGAGAGGAAATTGTGGTGTCATCGGCGTACATGCCTACTTGGGATCTGATGGCATCGAGGAGATCATTAATGTAGATTAGAAAGAGCGTGGGACCTAGGATAGAACCTTGAGGAACGCCCGTGTTTGTTTGGTAGTTTTGGGAGGCATGTCCGTTTAATACTCCCTTCAATGTGCGGTTAGAGAGGAATGACTGGATTAGGTCAAACAAATGTCCAGTTATACCATAGCTCCGCAGTTTGCATAAAAGTCCAGCATGCCAGACTCTGTCGAACGCTTTGGAGATATCCAAGGCAACGGTTCGGGCTTCGCCATTCTTGTCGAGAGCCTGGTATATGTACTCGGTAATGGTCGTTAGCATATCAGCAGTAGACCTGGTGAAGCGGAAACCATACTGTTTGTCCGAGAGAAGCCTGTGAACCGTGAGATGCTGAATCACCTCGGCGTTGATAATGGCATCGAACACTTGGCCAGAGTTCGAAAGGAGGCTGATAGGGCGGGGTCCGAGGGTGTGCCAGTATTCTTAAATACAAACTACAGAGGAGGAATTCTAACAGGCAGGAAAGCAGGAAGCAGGTAGACAGAAGTTATAGAGTTTAGAGAAGACAGAGGAGAGTTCTGGGGCACATTTCTTTAGGACTATGATTGGAATTTCGTCCTCACTACTCTCTTTGTGAGGGTCAAGTTTTGAGATTATCTTAGAGACCAGCGGGGGTGTAATGTGGACATTATTCAGTTAAGCCTCGGTTCTAGGTGGGAAGTCGGGTGTAGGTCCTCATGACGAATCCAGCGTCGAATTGATGGAGAAAAGCATTCAGCCTTGTTCGCTGAGGAGGTGAGGACCTCGAATTCATTGATTAGTGGGGGTATTGAATTCTTACTCTTGTTGAGCACGCTTTTGCAGAGTCGCCAGTAATCTTTGGCGCCGAACTTACAGGAGGCTATGCGTTGCTTCATTCAGGCAGCAAACACCAACTTAGCTTCGTTTAGTATTTCTTACACTTATTACGAGCTGAGGCGAAAAGGCGCATGTTTTGGTTCGACGCGTCGCTTCGATAGAGCCGGAAGAAATCGTTCCGGTGGGCAATGGCGGCCGAGCAAGCAGGCGAGAATCAGGGAGACGAATTTGTTTTAAGCTGGAATTTCCTGGCAGGGATGAAAGCCTTAACACAAGAGGAGACCTCGGACGCACAGTCTTCGGAGAGAAGACCGAAACGTTTTCCAGGGGACGTCACAAAGGAATCCCAGTTTGCTCTTTGGTAACAGGAGGACATTCTGCTGGTTTGTGTTTCTTGGGTAGAGTGAGAGTTGATTGAGATGTTGATGGAAACTACGGCGTGGTCAGAGTTTCCGAGAGGGTAGAGCTGCCTGGTAGTGCAAAAGTCTGGGATGGAAGTAAAGCAGAGGTCTAATAAAGAGTCCCTTCCGTTAGGGTTATTAGAGAAACGCGTGGGGAACGCCACCACTTGCGTAAGGGCTTGTGTTATTGAAAAATTCATGGTACGGGCCCCAGCAAGGTCGGTGACAGAGTTTTCCAGCTACTTGGTGTGGTGGGCGTTAAAGTCACCAAACACAAATATATGGGCAGATGGATGAGAAGAAATCGCCTTGTCGATATTGATAGAGATGCTATCAAGTTCCGAACAGTCAGAGTAGGAGGGGGAGCGGTAGAGGAAGAAGAGATAGCTAACCGAGCTTATAAGTGAGAGACGGAAGCACATGGGGTTCAAGAGATGTTACCCTGGCTAGAGGGAGGTGTTCGCTGACACAAACACCAAGCCCATGCATATGGACATTGGAGTCCTTCTTGGAAAGGGGAAGGTAACCAGGAATGAAAACTCAGAGGAGGGGATAGAAGAGTCAAGTTTAGTTTCACATTTGTTTTTATGGGCGGATTTCAAGAGAATTAGGAAAAATAAACACGTTATGTTATCCGGTCAGTTAATAATCTGGATAAAGAAAAGAAAATCGAAATAAATAAGAGATTTATTTATGGGTGGATTTCAAGAGAAAAAAAAATAAACACGTAATGTTATCCGCTCAGTGAATAATCTTGATAATGAAAAGAAAATCGAAATAAATAAGAAATTTATTTATAGGTAGATATCAAAAGAAGTAGGAAAAATACACATGTTATGTTATCGCGTCAGTTAATAATCTGGATAAAAAATTGTTGATGATTGTGCTTTTGAGGTCTCGTCATGTGTGAAAGCTGGCATTGATGACGTCATCTCTGCCAGGAAGTATTGCCTAAAACCTCATTCTTCTCCGTGGTTCTCTCCTGCCTGCTCGGCCGCCATTACCCACAGGAACCATTATTTCCGTCTATTCCGGAGACACTCATCTAATCAAAATAGGCGACTATTCACGTCTGCTCGCAATGAGTGCAAGAGAACCCTAAATGACACCAAAAGGTTCGGCTCCAAGGATTATTGGATGATTTGCAAACGAGTGCTGAACAATAGCAAATCCTCAATACCTCCTTTAATCCTTGAATTTGAGGTTCTCACGTCATTTGCGGACAAAGCTGGGTGCTTTGTCTGCAGATTCTCATCCAACTCCACATTTGACTCATCTGGAGTACACCCACTCGACTTCCCTATAAGAACTGAGGCCAAACTGCACGACGTATATATTACCCCGACAGTAGTATCCCGAGTAATTTCAAAACTTGACCCCCTTAAGGCGAGTGGAGACGATGGAATCCCGGTGATACACCTTAAGAGGTGTGCTCCTGAACTTTCCCCTGTCCTCTCTAAACTGCTGAACTACTGCCTTTCTGATTCCTGATTTGCTGCATGCTGGAAGTTCTATTCAGTCGTTCCTGTGTTTAAGAATTGTAAAGAACCCTCGGACCCATCCAACTATCGTCCTATCAGTCTTCTACCGATATTCGGGAAAGTATTCGAGGCCATAATCAATGCTGAAATAGTTCAACATCTTAATGCCCACAAACTCTTCTCTGACAGGCAATATGGCTTCCACTTTGCCAGGTCCACGACCGACTTGCTAACAACCGTGACGGAGTACATGCTCCAGGCCCTTGGTGAGTCTGACGAGGCTCGGACGTTGCTCTGGACATCTCCAATGCTTTTGACAGGGTTTGGCACTCTGGCCTTCTATGCAAGCTACGGGGTTACGGTATTACGGTCGCCTGCTTGAGCTAATCCAATCTTTTTTAAATAACCGCAAAATGAAGGTCGTTTTGAATGGGCATGCCTCTTCATCCTACAGCACGAATGCTGGTGTCCCACAGGGCTCTATCCTGGGCCCGACGCTCTTCCTTATTTTCATCAACGACCTCCCAGATGATATCAAGGGCCACGTAGGCATCTACGCAGATGACACCACAATATACCTCCGCAACAGTAAGAAACCTATCGTGGCGGACAGACATAATCTCGCTACTGATCTTGAACTGGATCTACACTTTGTGGTGAATTGGGGCAAGAAGTGGCTTGTCAACTTCAATGCATCTAAGACCAAGCTGTTGCCTGTCAACCATCAGAGGCAACCTCTCCTGCCTCCCATAAGCATGGACCAAGCGATTCTCCCTGAGAGCAATACACTGCGCCTCCTCGGCCTTGCTCTCTCCTCAGATCACAAATGGAACCACTATATCGAATCCATAGCTAAATCTACTGCTGTGAAGGTTGGGTCATTATGTCGATCCAGGATGTTTTTTCCACCTGAATCCATCCTGCAAGTCAACCAACCGTCCGTTCATGGAGTACTGCTACCATTTATGGTCAGGCGCCCAGGCCGTTCTTCTTAGTATTCTCGACAGGCTCCAAAGGAGAGTCTGTAATGTGATAGGTACTGATCTGGCAGCTCGACTACAGCCACTTCCCCACCGTCGAAATGTGTCGTCCCTTTGTCTGTACTATAAATACTTTCATGGCTTCTGCTCCAAAGAACTTAAGTCACTGGTGCCTCCTCAATAGGTGTTTATTCGTGCAACCAGACTGGCAAGTAGGTCCCACCCATTCACAGTTAGGTTAGCCAAATGCAGACGACAATTCTACTCCTGTAGCTTCTTCTCTCGCACTTCCCGCCTGTGGAACTCGCTCCCGTATTCTTGCTTTCCTGACGGCTACAACCTCCAGAAATTTAAATGCAAAGTCAATACTCATCTACTAACCACTGGACTCTAGCTCTCTCCCCACCCCCATATAACCTTCCCTTTCTCTCCACCAATGTATCTGTCATCGCACCTGCATTCTCAGCTTTCTATTGCTCCTTTCTAACTAGTTTGTACTCCTCACTCTCTTCTAATTAATCTTTTTACAGTTATGTAACCCCGCCCGCTCCTCAATGGCATTTGCGCCTTGCTCAGGGAGAAATGATTAAAAAAAAATAAAAGAAAATCGAAAAAAATAAGAGATTTATTTATGGGTGGATTTCAAGAGAAGTAGGCAAAATAAACACGTTATCTTATCCGGTCAGTTAATAATGTGGATAAAGAAAAAAACTTGAAATAAATAAGAGATTTATTTATGGATGGATTTCAAGTGAAGTAGGAAAAATATACACGTTATGTCATCTGTTCAGTAAATAATCTGGATGCCGAAAAGAAATTCAAAATAAATAAATATTTATTTATGGATGGATTTAAAAAAGAAATAAGATTATTAAAGAGATACACTCAGAAAATGCACTCCGAATTCTTAATATAAATAATTTTGGTACAAAATTGGCTTTTTCATCTATTTTATCTTATATATATATATATATATATATATATATAGGTAACTCCAAATATTCTTTAAAACGTAGCATACGTGATGGGTAAATGTCCCAAACTTTATACAGACAGTTTTATCCATGAAATATTAATGTTTTTATCAAGATTAATGACCAAATTGATTGACTCAAATGAAATATGTTTGAATATCAAATAACCTTACAAAAGTTGATATATTGATAAATTAACCAGTCTAACAAAAATTTAAAATGTCTAATTTTCGGAATCTTTTTTTTTAATTTGAAATTTCACTTTACTCAGTTGACAATGAAATTAGAAACTTGATTTTCTGCCTTTATGGTAAGCCTTTTTATTGAACCCTTGTCGTCATGTTATGAACCTTACTTTTGGAAAGCTTTAATAGAATCGTAACTAAAATACCATTGAGGTATTATGTTGGCAGATTTAAGAATGTTCCAGCGTAGCATCATAAAAACCGAACCCATAAGAGGGTTACCTCCACACGCCCAGATGGATACCCGAAATGTTTAGTTAGTTTGAACTCGACCATCTTTTAACTGGAAAAAAAGGTATGAATATTAAATAACCTGACAAAAGACAACATGTCGATGATTTATTCCGCCTAATCCTATCTCTGCATTGATACTCATGTGAGCATTGCTCAAAATCCAAGGCCTGTTGGAAAGGTTGGAATGAACAGTAGGTTTCTTCATTGACGATCACAGCAAATATCAGTCAGTTAAGTGGCAACCTACTGCGTAAAATCTTCTGCCGAGTCAGTCATTTCTCTTTCAGTCATGATCATCCACTCGTTTATTACTCAACTGACTGACGTAATTGAATCTAGAACAAATGTCAGTGGGGCTTAAGCAATTCAAGTAAACAAAGCGAAAAACGTCAAATTTAACTAAAGGATTTGCTAAATATGTTACTTTCAAAGTAGGTACCTCAATTAAATCGCTAAAAAAAAAAAAGTATGAATAAAAAAAGGTCCCAAACTTAATAAAAATTTTTTCCATTAAATTGTTTATATCATTATTAAGAGGAAAAATCCAAGTAATTTTTAATGATTTTTACAAATCTTTGAATCCCTTTTAACATGTTTAGAATTTTTAGAAGAAAATTTTGTTTTGATTTGAGTTAGCGGGTAACTAAAACATTACGAGTGTTTACGATTGAAAACGTCTTATTACATAACTCACTAATTTTCCGGTGACAAGCTCATTAATTTGGAAATTCATGCAAAAATCAAATAATTGTCGGATTTTAGTGAAACTTTAATTACTCATTCACAAATGAATGAAATTATTTTTGAAATTATTACTTTTTAAAAATCTTAGTAAAGATGTATATTTTTTTTACATCTATTACCCCACCTCCACGTGAATCTTTGTTGCAGTAAATGGTTTTATTAATTAAACGCAGTACTCATTGGGGAATATAAATCATGTATTCTTTTTAATTTGGCTTCTGTTTCCGAAAGTCTGATCCGAATAGTAAAATAAAAAATGCAATAAAACTCTGATATTATTTAATTTGATAAGCTTTTAATTGCTTGAATAAATAATAAAAATTAAGGACAATATAGTAAAAAAATTCGATTAATAATTAAATTAACCGACTTATAATGCTCCACTGTGAGTGGCTTGGTGATAGTAGTCGTGGCTCTGGGCGGCACAGTTATTTGGATAAAAGGAGCTCAGAAGAGTTCCATCACGGAATACGTGAATGAGCGGCGCTATATCGAGTTTAACTCGTTACCTCTTCGTCACCGGGGCTCGTGGTACTGTTCATATGACATTCGCTTAATAACGTAACTGTCTGGATTACAATTCCTGGTCGTGGATGCGCTATATAGGACGAAACGACCGTCAAGTGTTTTCTGCATTCTGTTAAGGTCTAATAAAAACTCGATGAATTACTTACATAATATATATATATATATATATATATATATATATATATATATATATATATATATATATGTGTAAAATAGAAGATTACAAGCAAGTCAATGTTAAATGACGAAAAAAATAAGTTGTCTGGTATTTCAGTAGTACGCTAATATTCATGCACACTTATCACCACGATAGCTCTTTGCTCAAATTGCAGCTCTCCGAATTCGGACTGACGATTTCTTGGAAAATCTCTGGTGGCAGGCTATTTCAGCTTGGCTGCTAAATTCATCGCTGGTCCTAACTCACTGAATTTCGTTTTCCACCGGGGTGTTGAAATTAGGAACGGGATTTCTATTTCCCTCTCCCTATATACGTCATAGCAATGTAAGCAATATCATTTAACTATTTTGAATTCTAATAGAAGGGGAGTAAACTTACTCCCTGTTATTGTCTGCTTGTTCTTAACAGCTCTCCTGGTAAATCCTCAAGGCTGTATTTTGTTCTCGGGTCACATATCGTCAAAACCCATTTGACAATATTTTGACTACACTTAGGTAACTAGCTTTAATAATTTCGCTTACTTCTCACGAAATAAACAATTTTGCTTTCCTTGTATCTTGGAATCTGCATTTTCCACATTATATCACCACGGCTACTTTTCCCGACAAAAATAACTGTATTCTCTGTACAATCCTTAGATAGCAACAGCCATTAATCAGTTGAAGTTGAAACTGACAGCTCAGAGCTGCCCAGTAGATTGGTAGGCGGTTTATATAACAGCCTAGGAGATTTCATTCTACCATCTAGGCAAGTCTATTCCGTAGGTTCTGATTGGCTGATGATTCCAGTGTGGATATTGTGCTCAATAAATATTAACACAATATCCACCCAATGATAAGAGTGACATGTATAGAGGTTTCAACTTATTCATTTTTGTCTGCCAACTGGACGCTAGTTGGAAACATCTTTGTGAAGGTGAGTCTCATGCTCTTAACTGTTCACTCTCCAACTTGTTGAGAAATCTCTTCGTATCTCGAAAATCACTTAAAATTAATACCAGCCATCTTAAAAAAGGGATACACTATCAGATATATTTCTAATTTTTGCATATTTCAAAATTTGACATTCTTAGGCAATTTGTCGAGAAAAGTTTAAAAAAAGAATGCCAAATTTACTTATGCCGACAAAACATATATATAAGACTGACTGCTCGAGTAAAAGAGGTTGAAATGTTTTCATCCTCTAAGATCAAATCGCTGTCCAAAATTTGACGCCAAAATACACTACTATTTTACTTTTGGTCCCGGACATGACATGAAACTGCATGCGGCAGCAAGGTCTCTGATTGGGGGGTTGTGAGGAGCATGGAACCACCTCTTAATTGCTGTTGTTCTCAGGTCCACTCTGACCCGGAGTGGTAGCACCTTTTAGGGGTTCCAGCTATGGGCAAATATTTAACCCCCAAACTGGAGTTAAAACACTATGAATGTATAAAAATACACTTTTATGGAAATATATACATAAAAATAGACTTTTATAGGAAAATATACGTTTTTGAAGGAAAATATTACCAACAATACATTTTTGAAGAAAATATGACCATAACACATTCTGGAAGGAAAAAAATTATTCTCAGTAAAACATTTTTGAATACAAAACTAAAAGACATTTTCAGTTTTCTAAAATAAAAAAAAAACAATAAAAATAAAAAATTTCATTAAAATCTGACTAAATCAACCTTCTTGCTATAACCGAACATTAAAAAATACCTTAAAACCCCAAGTTTTTGGCATTAAATAACCCACAGAGGTTAATATGCTGTTAAACATAACTCAGACTCACACGATTTTACTTTCTAGTCGACAATAAAAAGATACAATTATTTTCTCAAGACTTTTGTACTTGAAAGATACAGACCAAACGTTAGTGTTTGTACTTACCTTAAAACGACTTACACAAGCCTAAGTTCCCGGTCGAATCAAGTGATGTGGCTGGACTTCTATTGATACCTGTCTACTCTATTATAATCGAGAAACCATCTTTCAACACTGTTCTTTATGTTTTGCGTAGGCGAAAACGGATGACGTCAAAAATTGATACGTCTTTTATCCCCGCCCCCAGTTTCAAGAGATCAGCCAATCAAATAACGTCCGAATTCCTTTATTCTCTTGTTTATTTTGCCCGCTTGTAACGTTTCGTTTTTTGGGGAAAAAACAAGCTCGATCTGTGTTGTACCTACGTCAGTCTCAACTCTTCCCTCCACTCTCTCTTTCTTTCTTGAGGAAGGTATACGCCTTTTACTGTGACATAATCATATTAGCAACAGTTCATTAAAGACAATAATCTTGAGAAAAGAAAAGAAGTAGAAAACTCAATGACGCCATTCGTTTATTTATTTCATTCTGATACATATGTTATTGTGTTTTATTACCATTGGTTACATGACAGTATACTTAACGCAACAGATAACCACTCTATCCTACCTTTAAAATACCTTGTAAATCATTGCAGGTTTCTTCATAGACGATTGAATGACATTAAACATCGCCAGCTTATAATAAAAATGAACAAAAACCAAATAGTAATGACATTTTTTTAAATTTAGTGTTGTTCTTCAGGACTGATTACCAAATCCAGTCGACTCTGATGTTTAATTCCTATCTTTCCAAAAGGGTACGAAACGCAATGGCCAGAATGTAACTCTAAAATAAATAACTTTTTACTTCTTGCTTTTTGCTTTCTTTATTTTTGGAAAATTTTTTGTGTGGTTTCTGTTTTTTAAGAGTTCGGTCGAACCATCTGATTTTTTTTTATAATAATATCGCCCCAAGAAAGGCATTTTACTGCCACTGTTTTGCAGGGGGTTACATAGAAGGAAAGTTATAAGAAAAAGTGACAGGTTATAGGGTTTGTCAGGAAGTGGGTAAGAGAAGGATGAGAATACTGATGAGTGTGGAGTGGACGGAGAAAGGAGCATGAGAGAGAGAGGGGGATGCAAGTTAGTGAGATAGAAGATGACTATTGACTTTACATTTAAATTCTTTGAGATTGTAGCTGTCAGGGGAAGCAAGTAAACGGAAGGGAATTCTATCTATCTATCTATCTATCTATCTATCTATCTATCTATCTATTTTTTACAATCATATCCCCCCAAGAAAGGCATTTTACTGCCACTGTTTTGCAGGGGGTTACATAGAAGGAAAGTTATAAGAAAAAGTGACAGGTTATAGGGTTTGTGAGGAAGTGGGTAAGAGAAGGATGAGAATACTGATGAGTGTGGAGTGGACGGAGAAAGGAGCATGAGAGAGAGAGGGGGATGCAAGTTAGTGAGATAGAAGATGACTATTGACTTTACATTTAAATTCTTTGAGATTGTAGCTGTCGGGGAAGCAAGTAAACGGAAGGGAATTCTATCTATCTATCTATCTATCTATCTATCTATCTATCTATCTATTTTTTACAATCATATCCCCCCAAGAAAGGCATTTTACTGCCACTGTTTTGCAGGGGGTTACATAGAAGGAAAGTTATAAGAAAAAGTGACAGGTTATAGGGTTTGTGAGGAAGTGGGTAAGAGAAGGATGAGAATACTGATGAGTGTGGAGTGGACGGAGAAAGGAGCATGAGAGAGAGAGGGGGATGCAAGTTAGTGAGATAGAAGATGACTATTGACTTTACATTTAAATTCTTTGAGATTGTAGCTGTCGGGGAAGCAAGTAAACGGAAAGGAATTCTATCTATCTATCTATCTATCTATCTATCTATCTATCTATCTATCTATCTATCTATATATCTATCTATCTATTTTTTACAATCATATCCCCCCCAAGAAAGGCATTTTACTGCCACTGTTTTGCAGGGGGTTACATAGAAGGAAAGTTATAAGAAAAAGTGACAGGTTATAGGGTTTGTGAGGAAGTGGGTAAGGGAAGGATGAGAATACTGATGAGTGTGGAGTGGACGGAGAAAGGAGCATGAGAGAGAGAGGGGGATGCAAGTTAGTGAGATAGAAGATGACTATTGACTTTACATTTAAATTCTTTGAGATTGTAGCTGTCGGGGAAGCAAGTAAACGGAAGGGAATTCTATCTATCTATCTATCTATCTATCTATCTATCTATCTATCTATTTTTTACAATCATATCCCCCCAAGAAAGGCATTTTACTGCCACTGTTTTGCAGGGGGTTACATAGAAGGAAAGTTATAAGAAAAAGTGACAGGTTATAGGGTTTGTGAGGAAGTGGGTAAGAGAAGGATGAGAATACTGATGAGTGTGGAGAGGACGGAGAAAGAAGCATGAGAGAGAGAGAGAGGATGCAGATTAGTGAGAGAGGAGATGACTATTCTTCTAACTATCGACCTTTTAGTGTTATAGCAAATTTTGGCAAAATCCTACAGATAATAACCAACTTCGAATTGGCTGAACAACTTACTTTGCAGTGTTTTCTTCTGGAAAAAAATAATATGGTTTTCGCTTATCTAATTCAACTGCATTAACCGTATTAACACTGGAGTAGATAGGCTAAACTATCGCCCGGTTCACACTCCACCCACGTCTATTGTATAGGTGTAGAGGCTCATCCCTTGTTCCTTGTTTAGGATGTGGTTTCCGGCTTTCTCTTTTCCAATCTTTTCACTTTTCTTTTTCTTATTTTTTTCTTTTTCTTATTTTTTTCTTTTTCTTTTTTTTTTAATTGGAGTAGATAGACTAAACTATCGCCCGGTTCACACTCCACCTACGTCTATTATACAGGTGTAGACGCTCATCCCTTGTTCCATGTTTAGGATGTGGTTTCCGGCTTTCTCTTTTCCAATCTTTTCACTTTTCTTTTTCTTATTTTTTTACTTTTTCTTTTTTTTTCAATTGGAGTAGATAGACTAAACTATCGCCCGGTTCACACTCCACCTACGTCTATTATACAGGTGTAGACGCTCATCCCTTGTTCCATGTTTAGGATGTGGTTTCCGGCTTTCTCTTTTCCAATCTTTTCACTTTTCTTTTTCTTATTTTTTTACTTTTTCTTTTTTTTTCAATTGGAGTAGATAGACTAAACTATCGCCCGGTTCACACTCCACCCACGTCTATTGTACAGGTGTAGAGGCTCATCCCTTGTTCCCTGTTTAGGATGTGGTTTCCGGCTTTCTCTTTTCCAAATCTTTTCACTCTTACATAGCCCCCTGCACATCAGTGGCGTTACCGCCTTGCTCGGGGTGATATGATTAAAAAAAAACAGTTGTTGTTGAAAGAATTTGCCAAACTTTAGATAAGAATGGCGAAGTCCTTCTTGCCGCTTTAAATATATCAAAAGGATTTGAGAGGGTTTGTTGGGTTTCTTCCAAAGTTGAAGTTGAAAGCATTTCTAGCCAAGCTTTCTTTTTGTTTCAATCTTTTTTTATTTACAAAATAAAAGTTGAGCGGCCACAATTTTCCCTGCCATAATCTATCTTAAACATTTATAAATCTACCATTTGCTCATGTACTGAATATTGCTTCCATATCTGGTCTGGTCCATCTGCTGTGTAGATAAACTTCGCAAAATACAAAGAAAAATCTGTAATGTTAACGATCCTGACCTAGCATCTCTGATTCAGTCTCTTTTTCACTGCTGTATAACAGCTAAGCTGCGTATTTTCTGTAAACATTTTCATGGTAATTTTTTGAGTAGTTCTCTTCTTTGGTAATTCGACTTTACGTATTTAAGCGTATCACTAAATTGGCAGTTAGGTCTCACCATTTTACAGTTGACATTCTTTATCTATATATTAACAGTTTTATTCCCAACTTCACGTTTGCGGAATTCACTTCTAGATTTCTTGTTTTCCAATCAACTTTCATTTTCACAAATTTAGATTCAAAGTTAATCGCCATAGTCAATCGTGAATTCCTGTTCTTTTACCATTTTTTTCTCAGACTCATTCACACTTAATAAACTTTTTGCAACTTAGTGGCGCTATTGCCTTGCTTGGAGCGAAACGATTTAAAAAAATATGAAGGAATGACAGATTTGAAGAAAAACCACAGGTAACAGACGTTAAATTTGAAATATTTGAATAGACAGAAACAGGGTTGGCATAAATGAAATAAAGAAAGATAAAATAATAAAACAATAAACGACAAAAAATGAATAAGTAATGAAAGAAAAATAAAGAAAGAAAAACAATGAAAGGAAAATAAAGAAAGAAAAAATAAAGGAAAAATAAAGAAAAAAAAGGGAAAATAAAGAACGAAAAATAAAAAGAACGAAAAATAAAGGAAAAATAAAAACCGAAAAATAAAAAATAAAAATAAAAAAGGAAAATAAAGAAGGAAAAATAAAAAAGGAAAAATAAAGAAAGAAAAATAAAGAAAAAATAAAGAAAAAATAAACATGAAAAAGGAAAAAAATAAAAAAGGAAAAATAAAAGAGGAAAAATGTAGGAAAAAAAGAAAAATAAATGAAAGAAAAAGAATGAAAGTATTCTTGAAATGAACTAACATTTTAGAACAGAACCCAAAAAGTATTTATTTATTTTTATAGCTCCGAGAAATAACAAAATAAGTTTCTTTGAAATTATGAAATAACATATGGATAAAATTATTGTCTGTCAATGTTAAATTAGTTTACGGAAATGTTTAGCCTTCTCTGCATTCACTAAGCTACTGAAGAAGGGAGTTCTCAGAACAATACTAAAGCATTTACCACAGACACCCGATGTACCCGACGTACGAGAGTCTTTCGATTTTTACATTTCGAGAGGGTCGGAAGGAAGTGATGCGGGTATCTCCATTTTCCTGTTTTTCCAACATCTATTCATAATATTTCTGCTTTGTTTCGGACATAATTTCCCTGTATAATTATTTTCTTATAATTTTAACTTTAACATGCAAATTATATACCGAGTGGTGTTCCCATGCCCTGTCCTGAAGTTCATAATGAATGATTTGCAAAATTAAAGAACATATAACCTGATTGTTGAGGTAGTGATAACCGCTTAATTGTTACGACAGTAAAATTATCTTCTCCTAGTCTATGTATTGTCTCAAGTTAGGACTTTGGCAATCGTGGTTTTCGACAATATATTTTTGAAGTATTTTAAAAAACATTTCTGAAACTTACAAAATATTGTAATTAAAAAAAAATAAAAACAAATCTTTTAAAATTTAATTATTAATCGATGTTTTTTTACTATAATGTCCTTAATTTTTAGTATTTATTCAAGCAATTAAAGGCTTATCAAATTAAATAATATCAGAGTTTTATTGCATTTTTGATTTTACTATTCGGATCAGATTTTCGTAAACAGAGACCAAATTAAAAAGAATACATGATTTATATTCCCCAATGAGTACTGCGTTTAATTTATAAAACCATTTACTGCAACAAAGTAAAATTTATTAAATTTTCATGAATTCACGTGGAGGTGGGTTAACAGATGTAAAAATAAATATACATCTTTACTAAGATTTTTAAAAAATAATAATTTCAAAAATAATTTCATTCATTTGTGAATGAGTAATTAAAGTTTCACTAAAATCCGACAATTATTTGATTTTTGCATGAATTTCCAAATTAATGAGCTTGTCACCGGAAAATAGTGAGTTATGTAATAAAACATTTTTAATCGTAAACACTCGTAATGTTTTAGTTACCCGCTAACTCAAATCAAAACAAAATTTTCTTCTAAAAATTCTAAACATGTTAAAAGGGATTAAAAGATTTGTAAAAATCATTAAAAATTACTTGGATTTTTCCTCTTAATAATGATATAAACAATTTAATGGAAAAAGTTCGTTCTTATTAATTTTGGGACATTTTTTTCTTCATACTATGCTGTTTTTTTAGCGATTTAGTTGAGGTACCTACCTTGAAAGTAAATTATTTCGCAAATCCTTTTGTTAAATTTTACGTTTTTCGCTTTGTTTACTTGAATTGCTTAAGCCCCACTGATATTTGTGGTAGATTCAATTTTTTTTTTTACTCATATCACACCGAGCAAGGCGGTAACGCCAATGATGTGCAGGGGGCTACATAGGAGTGAAAAGATTGGAAAAGAGAAAGCCGGAAACCGCATCCTAAACAGGAAACAAGGGATGAGTCACTTCACCTGTTCAATAGACGAGGGTGGAGTTGAACCGGGCGATAGTTTAGTCTATCTACTCCAACTGAAAAAAAAGTGAGAAGATTGGAAAAGAGAAAACCTTAAACCGTATCCTAAACAGGAAACAAGGGATGAGCCTCTTCACCTGTTCAATAGATGTGGGTAGAGTGTGAACCGGAGGTCAGTCAGTTGAGTAATACAAGAGTGGATGATCATGACTGAAAGAGATATTGACTGACTCGGCAGAAGATTTTACGCAGTAGGTTGCCACTTAACTGACTGATATTTGCTGTGATCGTCAATGAAGAAACGTACTGTCCATTCCAACCTTTCCAACAGGCCTTGGATTGTGGGCAATGCTCAGATGAGTATCAATGCAGAGATAGGATTAGGCGGAATAAATCATCGACATGTTGTCTTTTGTCAGGTTATTTAATATTCAAATCTTTTTTTTAAATTTCAGTCAAAAGATAAACGATGGTCGAGTTCATACTAACGTAAATATTTCAGGTATCCATCTGGGCGTGTGGAGGTAACCCTCTTATGGGTTCGGTTTTCATGATGCTACGTTGGAACATTCTTAACTCTACCAACATAATACCTCAATGGTATTTTCGTTACAATTCTATTAAAGCTTTCCAAAAGTAAGGTTCATAAAATGAAGACAAGGGTTCAATAAAAAGGCTTACCATAAACGCAGAATATCCAGTTTCTAATTTCATTGTCTACTGAGTAAAGTGAAATTTCAAATTGAAAAAAGATTCGGAAAAGTAGACATTTTAAATTTTTGTTAGGCAGGTTAATTTATCAATATATCAACTTTTGTAAGGTTATTTGATATTCAAACATTTGAGACAATCAATTCGGTCATTGATCTTGATAAAAACATTCATATTTCATGGATAAAAACTGCCTGTATAAAGTCTGGGACATTTACTCATCAGGTATGCTACGTTTTAATGAATATTTTGAGCCAACTATATATATATATATATATATATATATATATATAAGATACAATAGATGAAAGCCAATTTTATACGAAAATTATTTATATTAACAATTTGTAGTGCATTCTCTGAGTGTATCGCTTTATTTATCTTATTTCTTTTTTAAATCCACACATAAATAAACATTATTAATTTTGAATTACTTATCGACATCCAGATTATTTACAAGCCCGATAACATAACGCGTTTATTTTACTTACTTTTCTGGAAATCCACCCATAGATAAATCTCTTATTTATTTCGATTTACTTTTCTTTATCCAGATTATAATTTGACCGGACAACATAACGCGTTTATTTGTCCTTCTTTCTTTGAAATCCACCCGAAAATAAATATCTTATTTATTTCGATTTTCTTTACTTTATGTAGATTATTAACTGACCGGATAACATAACGCGTTTATTTCTCCTAATTTTCTAGAAGTCCACCCATAAATAAATCTCTTATTTATTTCGATTTTCTTTTCTTTATCCAGATTATTTACTGGCCGGATAACTTAAAATGTTTGTTTCTCCTACTTCTCTTGAAATCCACCCATAAATAAATTTCTTATTGATTTCGATTTTCTTTTCTTTATTCACATTATTAACTGACCGGATAAAATAACGTGTTTATTTTTCCTACTTCTTTGAAATCCACCCAGAAATCTCTTATTTATTTAGATTTAATTTCACGGCTTCTGCTCCGATGAACTTAGATCACTGGTTCCCCCTAAATACGAATTTGAACGTGACACTAGATTAGCAACTAGATCCCACCCTTTTACAGTGAAACCGATAAAATGCAGCCGTAACTTCTACTCCAACAGTTTCTTTCCTCGCAGTTCCCGACTGTGGAATTGTCTTCCACACGATTGCTTCCCGGGAGTTTAAATGTAAGGTCAATAGACACCTCCTAACACACTAACCTGCTCCCATTCTATCAAACACTCTTCCCATCTGCCCAACCATCATCCTCGCTATCTTTACTCATCTGTCACCTTCCTCCTGACATTCCCTATGTCTAACCACTCTTTACCTTCTCCTATGTAACCCCATGCGCAATAGTGGCAGTGGAATGCCTTGAGATGATTAACAAAAAAAAATTTTTTTCTTTACTTTATCCACATTATTAACTGACCGGATAACATAGCGTGTTTATTTTTCCTACTTCTTTTGAAATCCACATTTTTTTTAGATTTTCTTTTTCTTATCCAGATTATTAACTGACAGGATAAATTAACGTGTTTATTTTTCGTACATTTCTTGAAATCTACCCATAAATAATCTCTTATTTATTTCGATTTTCTTTTCTTTATCCAGATTATTAACTGACCGGATAACATAACGTGTTTATTTTTCCTACTTCTTTTGAAATCCACCCATAAAGAAATCACTTATTTTTGTAGATTTTCTGTTCTTTATTCAGATTATTAACTGACCGGATAAATTAACGTGTTTATTTTTCGTACATTTCTTGAAATCCACCCATAAATAATCTCTTATTTATTTCGATTTTCTTTTCTTTATCCAGATTATTAACTGACCGGAAAACATAACGTGTTTATTTTTCCTACTTCTTTTGAAATCCACCCATAAAGAAATCACTTATTTTTGTAGATTTTCTGTTCTTTATTCAGATTATTAACTGACCGGATAAATTAACGTGTTTATTTTTCGTACATTTCTTGAAATCCACCCATAAATAATCTCTTATTTATTTCGATTTTCTTTTCTTTATCCAGATTATTAACTGACCGGAAAACGTTAACGTGTTTATTTTTTCTACTTCTTTTGAAATCCACCCATAAAGAAATCACTTATTTTTGTAGATTTTCTGTTCTTTATCCAGATTATTAACTGACAGGATAAATTAACGTGTTTATTTTTCGTACATTTCTTGAAATCTACCCATAAAAAATCTCTTATTTATTTCGATTTTCTTTTCTTTATCCAGATTATTAACTGACCGGAAAACATAACGTGTTTATTTTTCCTACTTCTTTTGAAATCCACCCATAAAGAAATCACTTATTTTTGTAGATTTTCTGTTCTTTATCCAGATTATTAACTGACCGGATAAATTAACGTGTTTATTTTTCGTACATTTCTTGAAATCCACCCATAAATAATCTCTTATTTATTTCGATTTTCTTTTCTTTATCCAGATTAATAACTGACCGGAAAACATAACGTGTTTATTTTTCCTACTTCTTTTGAAATCCACCCATAAAGAAATCACTTATTTTTGTAGATTTTCTGTTCTTTATCCAGATTATTAACTGACCGGATAAATTAACGTGTTTATTTTTCGTACATTTCTTGAAATCTACCCATAAAAAATCTCTTATTTATTTCGATTTTCTTTTCTTTATCCAGATTATTAACTGACCGGAAAACATAACGTGTTTATTTTTCCTACTTCTTTTGAAATCCACCCATAAAGAAATCACTTATTTTTGTAGATTTTCTGTTCTTTATCCAGATTATTAACTGACCGGATAAATTAACGTGTTTATTTTTCGTACATTTCTTGAAATCCACCCATAAATAATCTCTTATTTATTTCGATTTTCTTTTCTTTATCCAGATTATTAACTGACCGGAAAACATAACGTGTTTATTTTTCCTACTTCTTTTGAAATCCACCCATAAATAAATCACTTATTTTTGTAGATTTTCTGTTCTTTATCCAGATTATTAACTGACCGGATAAATTAACGTGTTTATTTTTCGTACATTTCTTGAAATCTACCCATAAAAAATCTCTTATTTATTTCGATTTTCTTTTCTTTATCCAGATTATTAACTGACCGGAAAACATAACGTGTTTATTTTTCCTACTTCTTTTGAAATCCACCCATAAAGAAATCACTTATTTTTGTAGATTTTCTGTTCTTTATCCAGATTATTAACTGACCGGATAAATTAACGTGTTTATTTTTCGTACATTTCTTGAAATCCACCCATAAATAATCTCTTATTTATTTCGATTTTCTTTTCTTTATCCAGATTATTAACTGACCGGATAACATAACGTGTTTATTTTTTCTACTTCTTTTGAAATCCACCCATAAAGAAATCACTTATTTTTGTAGATTTTCTGTTCTTTATCCAGATTATTAACTGACCGGATAAATTAACGTGTTTATTTTTCGTACATTTCTTGAAATCCACCCATAAATAATCTCTTATTTATTTCGATTTTCTTTTCTTTATCCAGATTATTAACTGACCGGATAACATAACGTGTTTATTTTTTCTACTTCTTTTGAAATCCACCCATAAAGAAATCACTTATTTTTGTAGATTTTCTGTTCTTTATCCAGATTATTAACTGACCGGATAAATTAACGTGTTTATTTTTCGTACATTTCTTGAAATCCACCCATAAATAATCTCTTATTTATTTCGATTTTCTTTTCTTTATCCAGATTATTAACTGACCGGATAACATAACGCGTTTATTTTTCATACTTCTCTTGAAATCCACACATAAATAAATCTCTTATTTATTTCGATTTTCTTTTCTTTATCGAGATTATTTACTGACTGGATAACATATCGTGCTTATTTTTACTACCTCCCTTAAAATCCACCAATAAATAAATTTCATAATGATTTCTATTTTTTTTTCTTTATCCAGATTATTTTCTGACGGAGTAACATAACGCGTTTAATTTTCCTGCTTTGCTTAAAATCCACCCATGAATAAATCTCATATTTATTTCGATTTTTTTTCTTTATACCTCTCTTAAAATCCAGCAATAAATAAATTTCATGATTCTTTCGATTTTCTTTTCTTTTTTTTATAGACATTATTAACTGACCGGATAACATAACACGTTTATTTTTCCTACTTCTTTGAAATCCACCCATGAATAAATCTCTTATTTATTTAGATTTTCCTTTTTTTTATACACATAATTAACTGACCGGATAACATAACGTGTTTATATTTTCTACTTTTCTTGAAATCCACCCATAAATAAATCACTTATTTTTATTTTATTTTATTTTCTTTATCCAGATTATTAACAGAGCTGATAAAATGACGTGTTTATTTTTCGTACTGTTCTTGAAATCTACGCATAAATAAATCTCTTATTTATTTCGATTTTCTTTTCTTTATCCTCATTTACTGGCTAACATAACGTGTTAATTTTTCCTAATTCTCTTGAAATCTACCCATAAATAATTCTATTATTTATTTCGATTTTCTTTCTTTATTCACATTATTAACTGACCGGATAAAGTTACGGGTTTATTTTTCCTACTTTTCTTGAAATCTACCCATAAATATCTCATTTTTTTTTCGATTTCTGTTCTTTATCCACATTATTAAGTGACCGGAAAACTCGTTTATTTTTCCTACTTCTCTTGAAATCCACCCATAAATAAATCTCTTATTTATTTCGATTTTCGTTTCTTTATCCACATTATAAATTGACCGGATGAAATAACGCGTTTATTTTTGCTACTTCTCATGAAATCCACCAACAAATAAATCTCTTATTTATTTCGATTTTCTTTTCTTTATGTACACTATTAACTGACGGGATAACATAACGTGTTTATTTTTCCTGTTTCTCTTGAAATCCACTCATAAATAAATCTCTTATTTATTTCGATTTTCTTTTCTTTATCCGCATTGACTGGCTAACATAACGTCTTTTCCTATTTCTCTTGAAATCCACCAATAAATAAATCGATTTTCTTTTCTTTATCCAGATTATTAACTGACCGGATAACATAACGTGTTTATTTTTCTACTTCCTTTGAAATCCACCCATAAATAAATCTCTTATTTATTTCGACTTTTTTTCTTCATCCAGATTATTAACAGAACGAATAAAATAACGCGTTTATTTTTCCTATTTGTGTTGAAATCCACCCTTAAATAAATTTCTTATTTATTTCGATTTTCTTTTCTTTTTCCAGATTATTAACTGACCGGAAAACAGAACGTGTTTTTTTTCTTTTTTTCTTGATAGTCACCCATAAATAAATCTCTTATTTATTTCGATTTCTTTTACTTTATCCAGGTTATCAACTGACCGGATAACAACGCGTTTCGAAAAGGAAAAGAAAAAAAAGAACAACAAAAAAAAAATACCAGGATGTTCTCCCTTACCATTTTTATCGCCTGTTGCCTTTTTCATCAAGTTTTGTCTTATGGTTAGTATGAAAGTCATTCATTTTGATGGCATGAAATATTATCATATTTTCTTCTTTTTGGCCAGTGCATTCTCCGGTCATCATTTGCTGCATGTTACAGCTCATTATTTTAAAATTTTTTCAGTAATCTCCATCACCAAGATGATCTTGCTCTAGACACATTTTTATCATGTAAAGGAGAAAAATATTTTCCCCTATTACTTCAAGACAAAACCATTAAGAATAAACACTCAATGCATTTTTGCATTCCAAAGGTGTTTTAGCTGCTTTGAGAATTTATTGAAGGGTTTAAGTTTATTGTTAACGCGGAATTTTGCATAACGAGGAATACAGGATTTGTAAGTACGGGTGACCAGGCTTCTTATATATTGATTTTGTATTTTTTTAATATTAGCTTTCTTTTGAAGATTTTCACTTTCAGTGATTGAAAAATCGAAATTATTTCATCCATGCGACAACAGGTTTAGTTTTATAGATATGATATCAATCTGTCCATGCAAAAATATTACCAGTCAACGAATGATAGTGGAAAGTTATTTGAAGATTGTCATTCATTTGTGACAAGGGTAGAATTTTACACACATAAGAAAACGCACACACTGACGCGCGAGCGCGCACACACACACACACACACACACACACACACACAACTATTTGGGTATTTGGGCTTTAGAACCTTTTTAATAGATGTTTCTTTAAAAGTGACAATTCTTTTAGGGACTTCTTAGTAGATGTTTAACCTTTTTTTATAATCATATCGCCCCAAGCAAGGCATTTTACTGCCACTGTTTTGCAAGGGGTTACATCGGAGGAAGTTATGAGAAAGAGTGACAGGTTATAGGGGGTGTCAAAAAGTGGGTAAGGGAAGGATGAGAATACTGATGAAAGTTGAGTGGACAGAGAAAGGAGCATGAGAGAGAGAGAGAGAGAGAGAGAGAGAGAGCGAGAGGGAGAGAGAGAGAGAGAATGCAGGTTAGTGAGATAGAAGATGAGTATTGACTTTACATTTAAATTCTTGGAGATTGTAGCTCTCAGGGAAGCAAGTAAATGGAAGGGAATTCCACAGTGCGAGAGAAGAAGCTGCTGGAGTAGAATTTGCGTTTATATTTTATTGGTTTCACAGTAAAAGAATGGGACTTATTTGCTAATCTTGTGGATCGAGTAAATTTATATATAGTAGGCACCAGTGAGCTAAGTTCATTGGAGCAGAAACCGTGAAAGTCTTTGCAGAAGAGACACAGGGAAGCCACATTGCGCCAGTGAGAATGTGACTGCAACTTTGCTGCCCAGTGGGGATCTATCACATTACAGATTCTCCGTTGGATTTTGTCAAGGTAACATAGGTGGATAGCAGGAGCACCCGACCAGATATGGCAGTAGTATTCAATGCACGGGCGGATAGTAAATTTATATCTGTGCAGGATGGATTCAGACGGGAAAAACTTCGTAGTTCTACACAGAGAATCGACATTCTTAGCAGCCGATTTAGCTATGGATTCTATATAGTCATTGTACCTGAGGTCTATTGTGAGAGTGAACCTGAGGGGGCGCAGTATTTTGCTTTCAGGGAGACTAGCCTGATCCATGCCAATGATAGGGGCGATTGTCTGTGAGTGATAGCCTGCTTCGTTTTGGAAGCATTAAAATTCGCGAGCCATTTCTTATCCCAGTCCACCACATTGTCGGACTCTGTCTTCGGGCAGAGAGTAATAACCCAGTCGAGGCTCCGCAGAAGGATAGTCTCGTCTGAGGAATATTAGACAATTAATTTTTGCCCGGGCTTTAGGGCCCGGATACCCAACGTTAAAAAGGCCGCTTGCCACATTCCACCTTGGTGGGGAGGTAGATAAATATCGTTCTGTGTCGTGCATCTGCACGAACGCATGCTTTGTCGGACTCTGTCTTCGGGTGGAGAGTAACAACCCAGTCGAGGCTCCGCCGAAGGATAGAGTCTCGTCTGAGGAATATTAGACAATAATGTTTTGGCCGAGCTATATGGCTCGGACTCCCCACATTAAAACGGTCTTGTGCCACATTTGGGGAGGCATATTAATATCGTTCTGTGTTGTGCATCATTGAAGAGATTATTTTCTAAGTGAATTACTTGAGAGTATTATTGTGTATTATTCGAAGGATTCGTTTAGTACGTTGACTTTACGTGAAGATACCGAAATATTATAACTCGCTCATAGCGAGTAATCAAAAGTTCTTTTCAGAATAACGTTCCGAAAAACTGACGTTATGAAAGTGGCGACAAAGATGTCGTTCTGAATTTTCCGGGGACTACAGAGAAACAATATGTATTCTCCACGTACTAATTGAAATTTTCAGCAGAATATAATGATAATGGACGAACTGAAATTCATTGGACTTCAAATGATGGCGCAGCAAAAACAACAACAATAACTACAGTTACAACAACAAAAGGACCAACATGAACCGCAATTTCAGTTATAAAAACAACAATAAATGTCTTTCGAATTGTTGTTTAAAAACCAATGGAGGAAAAAACATCTGACTCATTCATTCTAGATGCTCTTTCGAATTCCATTAGTGAGTTTGTATAAAATCCGGACGAAGGAATAATTTTTCAAACATATTACAGAAGAAACGAAGGGATCTTCAAAATGAATTGTTCGCATTTGGATGACGAAAATTGTCCCTTGTTGAACAATAAAAATACATCAATTTTATTTTGCCGAAACAACCAAGCAAGCGAGATTAATTTTGAGAGAACTCTAGGGATATTGTTGTGATAGCGACCGAACAAAAGCGATGAACCGGATGTTCGCTCTCTCACAACAAAAAGGGAAATGAACAAAAGTGGTCTTGCACATCCGAGTTCGCTCAGATGTTCCGGTTGAAAAATAAAAATTAATCAAATATCAAATTTCCATTTTGCGAGCCAACGCGAATTTTATTTACCAGCCAATGGGAAGCCCAAAATCAAATACAAGCGTGAAATTCAAAATGGGCTTTTGATCCAAAAATCAGATATCAAAAGCGGAGAGAAAAAGCATCATTCAGACAGAAAGACTCATAGGCTAGAGTTATCAGTGCCTCACCTTGACTTAAGTCGTGTGGCTACTATTCTGACCTCCTTCCTTCTCACTGTCTCAAAAGTACTTACTGACCTTAGGAGTGACCTCTTCAAAGACATTCCACACAAACCAACTTACTGACTGACTGACCTTAGAAATTTAACTTCAAAATGAACATTCATCACACTTCTAAGTCTTTTATCTTTTTCAGCATTATATTTTCTATGAACATTCTAACCTCCGTTGGACCTTTATTTCAAGCATTACTTTAATTGTAAAACATTAATTGACATATATATATATATATATATACATGTTCTTTTATACTCAAATTGGCTTTCTTGATTTTATAATCATTTTATGAATTATAGTGGGCTATCTTCCACAAGGTCAAATTCCGTTAACCTGCAACGGTATACAATTACCCTTCACTAGAACGGAATCCTACTACAACTACAAACGAAATAAATAAGATACCCGCTATAATATTATCAAAAACTTCCGGAGATAGAACCTCATCATTTAATGCACAGTAGAATTGTCTAAACCTAATAAAGTGTGACAATGATGATTTTGTCACCTACACAGGAGTTGTCAATCAAGAATGTGAGAAGTTTAAGTTGAATGAATTAACATCTGATTCATTTAAATGTCTGATATTCGTTCAGGGCTTTGTGGTGTTACCGAGCAAGCGAGAGGTCCAGAAAGCAAATGACCAAAACTGGTCTTTGCGTATCTGGACTCCACACAGAAGTTCTGGTGGCAAACCATAAATAAATCAATAAATATCAAATCCTTTTTACGGACCTGTAGCGGAACTTTGGATCTGATTAGTCAGCAAATCGCAAATTTCAAAAACTCCGAGAAACGCCACTGAAGTGTAGGGAGCCGGTTAATGTTTCTTTGGTTCGGTTTTAACCGAACTCCCTACAGCTTACAAATTTTATGTTGAGTTATAATCATCAGAATTATTATCAGAAGGTTTTCATAAAGGAGCATGAGAGTGAGAGAGAAAGAGAGAGAGTTGGGATGCAGGTTAGTGAGATAGAAAATGACTATTGACTTTACATTTAAATTCTTGGAGATTGTAGCTGTCGGGGAAGCCAGTATATGGAAGGGAATTCCAAAGACGGGAGTGCGAGAAAAGAAGTTGTTAGAGAAGAAATTGCGGTTACATCTTATCTGTTTCACTGTAAAAGCGTGGGACCTAGTTGCTAATCTAGTATCTCGTGCAAATTCATACCTAGGGGGCATCAGTGATCTAAGTTCATCGGAACAGAAGCCGTGAAAGTATTTATAGAAAAGGCGCAGGGAAGCCACATCACGCTAGTGAGAGAGTGACTGCAGCCGGGCTGCCAAGTCGGTATCGATCACATTACAGATTCTCCGTTGTATTTTATCAAGAATCCCGAGGTGCATAGCAAGGGCACCCGACCAGATATGGCAGCGGTATTCAATACACGGGCGGATGGTAGATTTATATATGTGCATGATGGATTCAGAGGGAGAAAAAACTTCCTGGCCCTGCACAGAGAACCGAAATTTAATTTCTCTTTCTCCTCCCTCCTCTTTCCTATAACTTTTTTCTTCTATTTCCACTTTTTCCTTTATCTTTTTCCCCCTCATTTCCTGTTTCCCTTTCCCTCATATCATTTCCTCTTTCACGCTTAATCTTTAATTGTCCTTTTCACGCATGGCACTTAACTGACTGACTGAATATAATAGTTGGAAACATGATTAAAACTTCTATTGGGCATAAAGTGGGGGATCGGTTTTCTATTGTCATGAAGTAATAAACTGTTCCTCCTCTAATTACTACTTAATAATATAATACATCACTTCCCCCTCTAGTTACTACTCAAAATAACATGACATATTCGGTTCTATGCCTAGTCAGGGCTGACGGCCTATCACGTTGAATACACCGGTTCTCGCTAGATCACCGAAGTTAAGCAACGTTGAGCTTGGTCAGTACTTAGATGGGTGACCGCTTGGGAATACCAGGTGCTGTAATAATCTTCTCTCTCCCTTTTTTTTAACTCCCCCCCACGCACTGTTATTTCTTGTTTCCTTTCTTTTCCTTCTTTTTAAGTGATGAGGCCCAAGGAAAAATGTCACAAGAAAGACTCGGACACGGTATACGGTTGGAAACAATATTATATTACAAAAGAGAAGCCGTGTACAGAGGAAATACTTAGCGCCGGAACGACGTACTAACAAATGAGTATCAAAGCTGCTGCTACTTACTACTAACCCCGAGAGTAGATAACTCTCGGTATTTATGTAGTCTGGTAGCGTTCATATTAGTGTATAGGTAATTCCCCACAACATCAAGTGAACTTCCTGGGAATTAATTTCTTATATTAAAAATCTTTCTATAATAAACGGTCACTGACAAAGCGAATTTACTTCGCAGAAATGATCATACGACACATGGTATTTTCGAAGTCATATTTGAATATATATATATATATATATATATATATATATATATATATATATATATATTAAAATATTCATGTATATATATATATATATATATATATATATATATATATATGTATGTATATATATATACAACCATGGATGAAAACGCCACAAATCGTTGCAATTTTAAAAATTGCGCGTTCAAATATTCCCTACCACGTGAACGTTCAAAAAACAAAAAAATAATAAATAAAAACACTATTACTTGAGCGTTCTTAAAAAACCATAAACGTAAAATCGGTTATTTTAAATGGCATGAAGACACCACTCATGGTAGAAACATAGGTCGCGTAATAACTCAATTACAAATGGAATATATATATATATATATATATATATATATATATATATACAACGGTCTTAATATTAAAATGATAAAGAGAATACTTCACAACTCGGAAAAAAAATTAGTGCAAATTATTAAATAATCACTGTTAAAGAGCAAACACACAGCAATAACATTCTAGCTACTAATCTATGTTTAATAATTAACTCTTCTCCTGTTGATGTGTGATAAATATCTACCTACTTGTATCCATGAGATCATTAAATGCTTGGCTATAACTAATCGTGACTACTTTTCCTGTATATGTCCCACTATTTTCTAGCTAATAACTTATGTCTAAAAATTATCTTTTCACCTGCCGATGTGTGATGAATAATGGGATCATTAACTGAAATAAAATTAAGTTATTTACATCCTAGTTTCATGATGTTTGTCTCATATAGCAAGAGTAGAAATTTATTACGTCCGGTGAGTAACGAAAATTAAATTTATTGACATGACCTTAATAGCTCTGTTATATTTTATAGAGTACTATTCTATTAACACCAATATTCAAGGTGCCATATTCTTTTAGCCTATGGAATTCCTTCCATTTACTTGCTTCCCAGAGAGCTACAATCTTTAACAATTTAAATGTAAAGTCAATTGTCATCTCTTATCTCAGTGGCTTGCATCCTATCTCTTATGTTTCTTTCTCCATCCACTCTTCTCTCATCAGTATTTTCATCCTTTTCTTACCCACTTCCTGACACCCCCTATAATCTAACACACTTTCCCATAACTTTCCTCCTATGTAACCCCCCCAAGTAAAACAGTGGCCTTAAAATGCTTTCTTTGGGGCGATATGATGATAAAAAAAAATAGTCATCTCAATTCTAACTAACCTGCATCCTCTCCCATATACACCTTTCTCCCTCCACTCCACTCTCATCAGTATTCTCATCCTTCGTTTACCCACTTCCTGACACCCCTAAAACCTGTCCCTCTTTCTCATGAGCGGGGAGCTACATAACTGTAAAAAGATTAATTAGAAGAGAGTGAGGAGTACAAACTAGTTAGAAAGGAGCAATAGAAAGCTGAGAATGCAGGTGCGATGACAGATACATAGGTGGAGAGAAAGGGAAGGATATACGGGGGTGGGGAGAGAGCTAGAGTCTAGTGGTTAATAGATGAGTATTGACATTGCATTTAAATTTCTGGAGGTTGTAGCCATCAAGAGAGCAAGAATATGGGAGCGAGTTCCACAGGCGGGAAGTGCGAGAGAAGAAGCTGCAGGAGTAGAATTGTCTTCTGCATTTGGCTAACCTAACTGTGAATGGGTGGGACCCAGTTGCCAGTCTGGTTGCACGAGTAAACACCTGTTGAGGAGGCATCAGTGACTTAAGTTCGTCCGAGCAGAAGCCATGAAAGTATTTATAGAACAGACAAAGGGAGGCCACATTTCGTCGGTGGGGAGTGTAGACCCAGTTCAAGGACAGTAGCGAGATTATATCCGCCAAGACAGGTTTCTTACTGGCGCGGGAGTATATTGTGGTGTCATCTGCATAGATGTCTACGTGGCCCGTGATCTCTTCTGGGAGGTCGTTGAAAAAAAGAAGAGCGTCGGGCCCAGGATAGAGCCGTGTGGGACACCAGCATTCGTGCTGTAGGATGAAGAGGCATGCCCATTCAAACGACCTTCATTTTGCGGTTATTTAAAAAAGATTGGATTAGGTCAAGCAGGCGACCGGTGATACCGTAACTCCGTAGTTTGCATAGAAGACCAGACTGCCAAACCCTGTCAAAAGCATTGAAGATGTCCAGAGCAACCGCGCGAGCCTCGTCAGACTCATCAAGGGCCTGGAGCATGTATTCCGTTACGGTTGTTAGTAAGTCGGCCGTGGACCTGGCAAAGCGGAAGCCATACTGCGTGTCAGAGAAGAGTTTGTGGGCAGTAAGATGTTGAACTATTTCAACATTGATTATGGCCTCGAACACTTTCCCGAATATCGGTAGAAGACTGATAGGGCGATAATTGGATGGGTCCGAGGGTTCACCACAATTCTTAAATACAGGAATGACAAGAGAACTTCCAGCATGCAGGAAAGCAGGAAGCAGAAAGGCAGTAGTTAAACAGTTTAGAGAGGACAGGGGAAAGTTCAGGAGCACACCTCTTAAGGTGTATCACCGGGATTCCATCGTCTCCACTCGCCTTAGGGGGGTCGAGTTTTGAAATTACTCGGGATACTACTGTCGGGGTAATATATACGTCATGCAGTTTGGTCTCAGTTCTGATAGGGAAGTCGGGTGGGTGTACTCCAGATGAGTCAAATGTAGAGTTCGATGAGAATCTGCGGGCAAAGCACTCAGCTTTCTCCGCAGATGATGTGAGAACCTCGAATTCATGGATTAAAGGACGTATAGAGGATTTGCAGTTGTTAAGCACCCGTTTGCATATCCGCCAGTAGTCCTTGGAGCCGAACTTGCGGTCAGCTATGCGCCGTCGCATTCTCTCAGCGAACAACCGTTTGGTCAGGATTTTCTTGCACTTATTGCGAGCAGACGTGAATAGGCGCCTATTGTGATCAGATGACTGGCTCCTGAATAGTCGGGAGTAATGGTTTCTGTGGGCAATGACAGGAGAGAACCACGGGGAGGAATGAGGTTCTAGGCAATACTTCCTGGTGGGTATGAAGGCATCAATTCCAGCTTTCACCCATGACGAGACCTCAGAGCCACAGTCATCAACTGGGAGATCGAACACTTTTCCCCAAGTGACGTCGCAGAGGAAATCGCAAATGCATCCCAGTCAACTTTTTGGGGGCGGTAGGAGGTCCTATAGGTAGGAGGCTCCTGATGAGAGTGGAAAGAAATACAGAGAAAGGTCAGAGGAGGGAATAGCTGAGTTGAGGTTAGTTTCGCAGAGCGCAAGAATGTCAGGGGACTTTTCATGCAGGAACGCTTCTACACTAGGAAAGTTAGTACGAATGCCACGGATATTAGTGAAAGAAAGGTTAATGGGTTTAGGTGGTTTGATTTTAGCTGGTTTAGGGTCATTTGTGGTCGAGCGGTCTAAGACGTTACCAGATCAAATGGTAGCTTCCCCTATCTAGATAGGTGTTGCAGATTCGAATCCTGCCGAATGGCACACATTTTCGTCTTATCAATTTATCGTAAATAATCAGGCCAGTAGATATAAATATATAATACTGTTTACTTAAAAACAGAATATCTACTTAAATACGAGTATCGATAAAAATAATGTTCAAACAATTCATTTCATATATATATATATATATATATATATATATATATATATATATATATATATATATACTATTACAGTATTGTGCAAAAGTTTTAGGAGAGGAACTATTTTATAAAATAAACAATTTAATTCAAGTAACTTTATTTGATTTACTGAACAAATTCTTCAGCAAGTAAAAATATTTAGAAAATAACTTTAATATTTCGTTTAATATTTAGCCTTTTGCTTTGATTACAGCCTTCATTCTGTCAAAGATTGAAATCACAAGCGTCTTCAATGTATCCAATGGTATCTCCTGCCAAGCAGCTTGCATTTGTTCCCAATGTGTGTCTTGCGAAATAGATCCTGGTCAGTACTTAGATGGGTGACCGCTTGGGAATACCTGG